>VDFB02187002.1:0-34257 GCA_007258455.2 Sequoia sempervirens | reverse complement strand
TAATGATTAATGTAAATGGATAATCATGCAAATGGTCAAAGTGAAATGATTTATGAAAATGGATGAATTAAATATTTAAGAAATGGTTAAATGATTTATGACTATGTTGATGATTAATGAAACGATAAATATTTATGAAATGGGATAATGAAATATGCAAATGGATGAATAATGGATAAATGACTAAATGATTATGTAAATGGATTATGGTTATGAATAATTGCTTATAATATTTTAATGGTTTTATGGAGATATGATTATGTAGATGATCAATTAAAATATCCAATGGATAAAAAATGATTAAGAGGACATTTTTATGCATCTACATTTTGCCCCTCTTTCAGACAATGCAGCCTATCATGTTGTTTCAAAGAAAAAAGATTGATTAACTGATACATGCTCTAGGGATATCTTTGTAAGGATGATGATAAGGATGATATGCCCCCTCGAGAGATTGATTGAAAAAATTGTGATAAGATTAATCTCTTGATAGATCACAAGGATAATGTTTGATAATTGATATTATGCAAGTGATTAAGCAAAGATGTACAAATTTGATGAAAATGTATAGTTGTAGGTGTAACTGAACAATTGATGTAAATGATTAGTATTTCCAAGTTGATAAGTTGATTAAGTTGATTGAATTGATTAAGCTACTTGAGATTGATGCTAGCACAAAATAATGATTGGTATAATGATTGAGTGATCATGGAGCAGATTGATTGATTTGGATTAAAAGATAGGTATCAATTAGATAAACTGATTAATCATTCTTTGAAATAAGGAGCATGAAGAAAATGAAATGATGAAGGAAATGGATGATGGAAGAAATGATAGATGAAAAAGAGATATGAAGGAAATGAGGGTGATGAAGCTTCTTGTGCTTTAAAAAGTGCTTTATCTTCATAGAGCTTATTATGTCACAAATTAGTATAAGTGTCTAGATAACATGAACGTTTAGACGACCTAAATACTATTTGTGTTTTTATTTAGCAGTGAAGTATAAGCATCTAGGTATAAGGACCTTAGATGACCTGAATACTTATTGCATGGAAGACAATATTAGGAAAGGAATGCTCTCATCCATAGTGGACTCATAGGTCCTTGATGGTTTTGGATAACCATGTCTTAAGATGAGTCATCATGTGAATAAGAAGCAATCCACAAACAAAAAACAAGTGAACATGCCCCATCCTCACCTCTCTCGTCCAAGACATTCTCGAGAAGCTAAAAGACATGCCACCAAAAATAAAAATTATAAAATAATCAAATATCGACAAACAAACATGCATCATGCTTTAGTGTAGAACTTATTCTTGTCATAGTTTATGCATTTGGTTGGATTTGAAAGATGGATTGATAGATATGTTATTATGTTTGCTTGATTGTCAATCATGGCATGTTTTGATTTTGTTGAAGTTCAAAGTTGTGTGGCAATCTGAAAGTGTCACTATTTTGGATTTTTTTTTAAGTTATTTGATTTTTTTTGGATTTTTCGAATATTTGATTTTTTTTTAGATTTTTTTTAGGACATTTTATGATTTTTATGGATTTTTTTATGACATTTTATGATTTTTATGGATTTTTTCAAGACATTTTATGATTTTTATGGCTTTTTTTTAGGACATTTTATGATTTTTATGGATTTTTTCAAGACATTTTATGATTTTTATGGATTTTTTGAAGTTTTGAAGATGGAGTGAGATGAAATGTGATAGATGACTGATTGAAGGAATAATATCTTCCACAGTAGAGGCAATGCAACCATGGATAAATGATAGATCAAAATGAAAGATTCACTCAAAATATGTCACACAAGCAACATATCTTTTGTCAAAAGATAATGGTTGGTTGATTGGATACCAAGAATGATTGATTCCATAAGGCATGATGATGATAAGTACTTAGGATCACTAATACCTCTAAGTATAATAGGATTGATGATTGATGATGATTGATTGATAAAAGATATGAGGATTGGACAATGTTTTGCAATTAGACTCAAATATGATTTGCATGATAAGATTCAAGGTTGCATAGGGACATGATGACCCACACTAAGGTGGTGTAATCATAGATGAATGATAAGGATGTGAACTATGATGGAATGGTAACACATAAGGATATGAAAGGAAATCAAAAGCATGCATTTTTAATTTTTCCTCTAATCTCATCAAGAACAAAGGAAGGAAATGGTACATGGATTTGGATAAGTTGGGAGATACAAAATGGAAGAATGCAAGGATGAGGATAATGAATAGGATGATCAAGATCAACTAGATAAGATATGAACACAAATTCCTAAATACTTTGCCCCTATTCCTTATCAAGACTAAGGAAGGGAAGAAAGGATTTATTTAGATAGAATGGTGGAATATGGATAAGGTGAAGGATATGGTACAAAAGATATGGATAAAGTGTATAGGATAAGATGTATGATGTTCAAGAAGATCCTTAACCTTTTCAAGATCAAAGGTGGAAAGGTAAATGATTAACGTAAAGAGGATAATGGATATGAATTACATGATGGATAAAAGTTGCCCCCAAGTGTAGAGTGCAAGAGAAATATGGAAGATAGGATAGGGATAGGGATAAATGTATATGGAAGATAGTATATGCATAATAGGAAGATGGAGGAAGGAATCAAACATCAAGTTTCACGGCTAATATCCCTCAAATATGTGCTCTAATAAACCATGGCAATGAGGATTAACCTCATAAATGTTAGTAGATTAATGGTATGATGGAAGAAGCTAAGGACTTATGCAAAGGTTTGGATTAAAGGAGGATAATGGGGGATGGATGTTGGATAATTGATAGGAGTTTGGAATTTTTGTTGATGGTTATACAAAAAGGATGGCAAGATCAACATCACCACACACCTTGAAAGGTGGTGGAGTGATGGAGGAAAAATAGAGCTTGAAGGTAACAGGTTTTTAGATGGACAATTGGATGAAGATTTTGGATTAGCACATTTGGATGCCAATTTAAATTGTATTGCTTCTATGAGACTTTTAGGAATCCACATAGCTTTTGACTTTGATTTTTGCTTTGTGGGCCTTTCAGGCCTTTGAGATTTTTATTTTTGTTTGTTTATGGGCCTTTGCGACCTTTGAAATTTTTCTTTTTGATTTGTGGGAATTTGTGGCCTTTGAATTTTTTTATTTTGACTTGGGATCATATTTTCTTTTATTTTTGCATGTCTCTTCAAGGAGACATGTTGATCTTTTGATATATGTGGATTTTGGTATGGAATATTTTGACATTTGACACCCAAATTGCTTCCAAGAGCAATGGGATGGGTGGATGGAGATGAATGATATGGAGGTATTATGGATGGGTTAATGTAGGTAGAATTTTGAGAGGGCATCAAGGATGTGTGCCTTTGTTGTTCTTGATGAATAGGAGATGGAGGGATGTAGGGACCCAATATGGATGAAAGGGTTGATGAACTAGGATTTGGATGATAAGGACCAAGAATAGATGGAAGGTTTGATGGACTAGGATACTTGGGTTTATTTTGATGGAATCTGGACTTATGATGGGTACGAATGTCTTTAGCGTGAGGTGTATAACCAAGGCCATGATAATATGGATTTTCTTGGATATAAAGGGGTTCTAGGATACCTTGTTCATGAAGGCCTAATCCTTTGGCTTTGTAGTTCATACTTTGACACATTCATTTTCCAATAGAATATGTATTATTTATGAAACAAGATGCAAGTCCATTTTGGGGGGGATATGATATGGATGAAAGGATATGTTTTGGAAGTAAACCAGAGTGGATAAAGGCATAGGATTCCATTTTATAGGTGTGGGGTTCATGGATAGCTTGAATAGGCGTGATAGGCTCTTGACATGGGGATGATAGAGTACTTCAATCTTGACAAGGAAAATAATCATGAGGTATAGGAGATGGAGTAGCTTGATCTTTATTAGGTATGGAACCATTATGAAGTGGTATGAAAGGAATATCTTGATCATGCGAAGGATGAACATCATCATGGAATGAAAGGGTATCCTTGAATGGAGGTATATCTTGATCTTGATGAGGAAAGGAATCCTGAGATTTGTGGAAAGAATATCTTGATCAAAATATGGTAGGACATCATTGGATATGATGGAAGAACTATCATTCTCTTGGGATGCAATGGAATCATGAGATGGTATGGATTCATTAGATGAGGTGGAAGGAGGATTTGGAAGGATACTTTTCTCCTAAGATGGAAGGGGATCATCATGAGGTTGTTGAGAGATGGGATCTTGGTCAAAGATTGGGAGGGGTTGTAGAATTTTGGTATCATTGGATGGAGTGGAAAGAATACTTTGATCTTGATGTGTAGGGGAGTCTATGATAGCATGCTTTGGACTAAGAGATTGAAATGAATCATTGGATGTAGATGGTATTGTGTGAACCCTAACCTTGGTACCTACAAAACAACAAAAATCAATGAGTTAGACAAGGGATTGCAAGCCAAAAAAAGGATTCCCCATGAAATCCATTTACAACATTAAAACTAGGAAGAAAATATTAAAGAAACATACTAGAAAAGATAAAACAAAGATTGAATCCTAATTAGATGTGCAAACTCATGTTCCCATGGCGGAATTGGTGCCAATTTGATGTGAAAATTGGCCCTTTCCCAATTCCTAAGATGCAAGCTTGATATGTTGAAGATGATTGATCCACTTTGATGGTGGAAGATGAGAGCTCCAAGCCAAAATCTACAAAAACCTAGCTAAGAACTCAAGAGTGATTGATGAAATTTGATGGATATTTGGGCATGGTAACTTTGCATAAATTGTGGATGATCAAACAAGGATATGAGCATTTTATTTATAGAATTCCAAGATGGACTAATGTCAAAATTTGAGCAATGTGGTACTAACATTTATCCAATGGCATGATGCCACTTGTCAATCTATGAATGGATGAAGGATGTGCAAGATTTGGGGTTTGTGCCAATAAATGCATAATTTTGCATTTCAAATTTGTTGAAATGACATGTAAGACGGAAGGGAAAATGCAATAAATGCCACTTGGACCAAGGAAAAGGACATGTAAGATGAATTTATTGCCTTGTTGGATGTACATGTTGACTTGAAATTTTTGAATTCAAATTGAGAGAATATTCCAAAAGATGCCTTGTGAGGAAAATAGAGATTTAATAAATGAATTAAATCTATTTTCATGTGCAACTTGCATTATCTAGAGGATGGGACATGAGATGAGATTAAATTAATCAAGGGTTAATTAATTTAATGAGAAAGGTTAGGTGATGTGACTTATTTGACTCAAATTTATGGATTTATTTAAATCAAAAAAGAGAGGAATATGATAAGAGGTTAATTAAATAAAGATTATGATTTATTTAATTAAAAGAGATGGTGTTAGATTAAATCAAATAAGGTTTTAATTTATTTAATTTAATGGATAGACTTTAGAGATTTAATCAAATAAATTGATTATTTAATTAAATAGGGATAATTAGATCAGATGGATTGATTTAATTAACAAAAGATATTGACTTCATTAGATAAAATGATTTATTCAATTAAGAGAGGAATATTGATGAATTTAATCAGATAAGAAGGTTTGATTAAATGGCTAGACCGACAGATGATTCAGGAAGAAACGATGTTAGTAAGTCAGGATCAGATGCACAATGTCAATCAGTATATTTTACGTGTCTACATTTTTCCCCTCTTTGAAGCAATGCACTTGTTGCGTTGGTTCAAAGAATAACCAATCTCGATCAAAGCCAAAAAAAATCATTATTAAAAACTTTCCCCACTACTGCCTGGTGAGAGAGAATATACCAATATAATGCCCCTTCGAGGGATTGGACGAAAATTCCAATTTTTGGGTGATCTCACGAAAAAAAGAGGACAAAGTACCCGATAGGTCATAAAAGGCTCCGAGAGGTTAAAATGTGTCTAAACACAATAAAACGATGAAAAACAAGCCTCAACCAAACAGAAAGTGGTTCAAGGGTCCAAAACCCTAGCAAGATAGCCAAACAGGGTGAAAAAACCCTAATTTTTAGGCTTAAAAAGGGCCCGAGGGGTCACTTTCAAGTCATTTTCACACACCTCCGCTAGCAACTTTGAGATTTGAGCTTTGACTCCCTAGCGATATGGTGCAATGAAAACTTCCCCTACACATCACTGATCAATTTTAGATGTACCAGCAGCCACCTGGCATCGAGGCACCGGTATGTGGTCCCTACCCGAGCTTCGTCTTTTCATTTAATGCCCTATTTAATACTTTAAAGGGTCGGTTCACCTATAGCAGCGCTATATAGCACTGCTCAGCAATCAAACTACATCATGTGGTGTTGTTTTGTGTCACAGTGGTGCAGTTTTGAATTTAAAAATTTTGATGCTAAGCCTGGGGCTAGCAGGGTGGTTTGACAAAGTGCGACGTGGCATCGCCCATTTCACAAAAACTATGACACTGGATGATAAAGTGCACCACAGCAGTGCTATTTTTATTTTTTAGGGTTCAACATCAGAGTTTGATTAAAATCAAATTACAACGCTATCATGAGTTGCACTGTTGGATAAGTTTTGGAGCATTCGATCTAAAAAATTCAAAAAATTTAACACATTGACCTTCCTTGATGCAGGACGTGGCGAGAGAGCTCTACTCTTGGGAGCATAGGTCATGAGATTTGGCTAGCGTCTTACGAGACTTGAGCGATAGGGACCAGGTTTGACTCAGGGTGCGGGGTTGTGGCACATTACGTACTCGATGCCCGTGCGCACTCACCTAGGGATGTTGTCAGCACTGGCCGAGAGGTGGCACAATGAGACGTCCTCGTTTCATCTCCCCACTAGCGAGGCCACCGTCACCTTAGAGGATGTTTGATGTATTTTTTGATTACCGATTCATGGCCAACAGGCAATTTTCAATATCGACAAGGGCCACAAGGCCTACTACAGAGTCCTCACCACACAAGACATCATCTTCTGTGAGGGGCAGATAGAGCTACAACTCTACAAGATCATAGCACCTCCCTACCACTGGGTGGTTACAGCCATCCTTTTAGGTCTTGTCCCAGATAGATGAGGGCAATACTTCAGTCCTAGCTGGGGCTATTGTTGGGAGCAGATGGTCTGGGATAGGCTGGTTCATTTTTCCTGGAGACTTGTTCTTCTAGCCTCACTTTACAAGGACCTCCATGAGTACATCTACATGGACAGTAGAGCGCTAGAGGTTGGGGTGACTTTACTTCATGTCTGGGCATGGGAGCACATTTATGTGCTACATCCACGTGTTGTTCCAGTTTTGATGGGGGAAAACAATCCCCTTGTGGCATGATACAGAGGCGGTGTGTCCTTTACACACAACGGTGAGCACGAGATCCCCTACTAGAGGCGGGTCTTAGATGAGATGCTAGTTTTCACTTGGTGACCATACCTTGGTCAACCTGGAGGGGTCGACGATGTCGATCAGCTATTCTATTGCCGCCAGGAAAGGTATATGTAGGGGCGAGAGCATACTATGATTGAGAGGTACCTGCCCAGGCATGTGTAGCGTCAATTCAGAGAGCTGCAGGATCGGCCTAATGACGGCTATGTAGTCGTCTTTGCTTGTAGCATGACATAGGTGTCATGGGGACAGTACATTCTTGCCTTAGAGGTCATTGACAGTTTTTGATAGTTGGTAGCCTGACCATGGGCTTATGATCAGGGTTTAGCAGATCCAGGCACCACTCAGACAAACAAGGACTAGTTCTAACCTCCACTTTGGTTGAATATTCCAGGTGTTGACCCAGATCTGCGCAGAGTTCGAGGCAAAGGGAGAGGATGAGGGTGAGGACAGAGGGCTGAGATTCAATAAGATCCACTAGTTGTGCCCCCAGTCCCGCCAAGTCACAGAGATGTACACATGCAGGACCAATAGCAGGAGCCACCACGAGACAAGGATCAGCCTCAAGTGTAGCCACAGGGATAGGAAGACACTCGAGATGCGCTGATTATGCAGTTATAGGCTCAAATCTAGGCCATGACCACTAAGAGAGATCAAGCAAGGGCTGAGAGAGAACAGCTTAGGGACAAGAGGGATCAGGTCATGCAACAAAGACAGGCTACAGAGCTATAGGTAGCCATTGAGCTAGGTCGGAGGTAGCGGATAGAGAGTATGATAGCCTCCCCCTCCCAGGGTACAGTATCAGTTTGGTTCTATAAGGACACCATCCGAGAGGTAGAGTATTACCGATGGGCTTATCATGAGACTGTACCTAGAGCAGAGTGGGTCCTAGAGTACTCAGAGCGGGCCAGCCATAGACCAGCAGAGGGTCATGGTGACAAAGGCGATGGTAGCATTCACAGATACCGAGCCTGATCGAGGTGTTAAGATACTTTTGTGTGCCTTATGGGCTTGTTTTTGATAGCTTCATGGGTGTTTTGTACTTATTGACATATGTACAGTGATCCGATTTATTCTTTGTACTATGACAGTTATGTGATGATATATATATGAGTTGATTTTGATGCGATGTACCATGTTTCTATTTTTTGCATGGATGATTTTACTTCTATATGTTATGGATGCATTTATTTCTAATGATGTATGCATTATGATTAGGACTAACAGATCTATATTATGTTAACCTATGATATGCAAATGTGATGATCTATTTATGATAATGCAGATGCAATGGTCTGATATGTGAAATGATATGATCTATGATGTTCATGTGAAATGATATGTGACCTATATTTGTTTATTGATGCATATATGATTTGCTTATAATGAATTTTGCACATTTATGCATATGTGGAATGATTTATGATGCTATTTATGAGATGATATGGATGATGTAATGGTTGTGATATGATGCAAATGAGATGGTTCTATGAGATGCTTAGAATAACAAATGTTATTATCCTAAATGTAATAAATGATGATGTAATGTATGCGATGCAAAGTGATATGAGGATGTGTAATGAATGTAATGTGATGAGATGATGGCATGATGTTATGCAAGTATGCAAATCAATTAAATTTTTCTATGCCTATTTTGTATGATTATGCAAAAAAGATTATGAAATGCTTGTATAAATGTTTATATGATGCTTTATGTGATAGATGTGATGGATGAAATGCTATGAAATGAATGCATCTATTTTTGAAAAATGCTTATGATGATATGTTTATATGATGATAGAAATGCAATGCATATATGATATGCTAATGATTTGTGGATGCAGGATCAATGACGATGATGATGATGATGATGATGAACTGTCATAGCACCTTGTTAGTGCAGTTAGTAAGAAAAGAAGAATTCATTTCAACAAGACACAAGATGATGCAAAATGAAAATGATGATGATGATGATTACTTATCAAGGAATTGGGATTTTCAAAGGGCAAAATTTTCTTATGTTTGATAACACACGTGGTATGATGCATCAAGGTATAGGAAACTAGGATGGCGTGGTACATAGTGTGATGGACTTTGTCTTGACAAGTAGATAGGAGTATTCTTGTTCACACCTGACATATGGAAACCTTGCCAAGATGCACTTCAGAAGTTTTAGGTACCTCGAACCAAAACACAAAAAGGTAAACCTATCAATGCAATAGTCAACAAGTTGCCCTAGACCTCTTCCATACATACCTAACAAAGCAAGCATTTGCTGAGGTTATATTACAAGAACATCCAACAAGCATAGCAGACAAAAGATAAAGATTTTTGCCTCATTCCTATCTCTCTAAATCCTTAGTTTGGATATCATCGAGAGGTCCTTGGACTGAGTGCAATAAGATAAGTCAAAATACAAAGATAAAGTACACAAACAAGTTGATGTTCTTCAATACCGCTAACCAAATGGGAATGTTTTTTTAAGGATAAGAACCAAAACTTATTGCCAAAAGATAATTCCCATTGTAGGAAGGATACATCCTAGGACATGTTAGTGGATGGCGGCACATCATTTTGCTTCTCCAAAGTGTTCCTCTTGATAAATAATGCCCCTTGTATGAAAGATTCATCCTAGGACATGATGTTATTAGATGATTGATATGGGACTATTTGGATGATGGACTATTGACATAAAGAATTGACCAACTTACTTATGTACTAACTTAGACCTGAGACTTGACATTTTTGAGTTTTCACTTTTAACCTGTTAGACTTGTTTCTAACTGTTTCACCAAAGGTTGAGAATGACGATCATTTTATTATGGATGGTGTTATTGTGGGTGCAAGCGAGATGAGGTGGATAGATTTTTTCAAATATTTGGACGTTTTTGGAGTTTTGCAATGTTTTGAGGTTGTTTTTGGTATTTTTCAAGATTTTACAAATGTTTTTAGATTTTTTGATTTTCTGATGTTTTTGGATTTTTTGAGATTTTGACAAAGAGACTAACCTAAGGACCTATCCTAGGGGCCTTGGGGGCTGATCAACAGATTAGCCTTTCCTACGTTATACACGCAGAGACCATGTAGTTCGACTGACGACTCTATTTTTTAACTTTTTGACTGACTTTTGACCTGTTTTTGGATTTTGATATGTTTTGATGTTTTTGGATTTTCTGATGTTTTGATGTTTTTGGATTTTCTAATTTCTTTATGTTTTTGGATTTTCTGATTTGAGGACTTTAAGATCATACACGAATCTGATCCAATGAGAACATGCCCCCAGCGTGATGCAATAGACTACTTCAATAAAGGCAGGACAAACTAACGTTGAGGATGAGCCTAGTAGTACTAGGAGGGATCATGATCCAAAAACAAGACCAAGCTATGGTGCCAATGCAAGTGGATGAGTGATGGATGGAGACCTGAATGCAATGGATGATGGAAGAGTAATGATGGATGATGCAGAACAAGCTGTATAGATCTTGGTGGATAGAAAGTGCTTATTTATGCAAGGTGCCTGCTTGCTAGGGTTTCACCAAGGTACTTGCCCAAAGTGCCACCGAAGTAGTTTTCACTAGAGGATAATTTTTTTCTTTACTATTTTCAATCCTTTTTCTAATTTTTTTGGTTCTATACCTTGAAATATTTAGGCATAAAACTTTTTGAGGTGGGAGCTATTTATGGGCTCCTACGAAGGTTCCCCTTTGGGTGTTGATAACTGATATGCCCCTGATTTGTAACTTGTTGTGATGACAAACGGTCCCAACCAATTGGGTTCAAACTTGTCTTTGTTGCTTGGGTTTGGGACATTCTTCTAATTTTCTTTTAAGAACAGTTCTCCAACTTTGAACGTCTTGCTTCTGATTTTCTTATTGTAGCTTTGTTTGAGTCTATTCTGATAGACTTGCAAATGATTCAAATCATCAATACGTCTCTCATCCAGTATATCCAGCTCATTTATTCTTGATACCTGGTACTCTTCATCTGTGATGAGGTTTTGCGGTGATATCCTGAGGGACAGGAGCTCAAGCTCAATGGGGAGTACCACTTCTAATTCGTAGACCAAGGAGAAGGGGGTGGCACCGATGGGTGTGCGGATGCTAGTTCGATAGGCCCAGAGGGCAGGATTAAGCTGCAAATGCCAATCATGACCTACATCATTGACTTTTTTCTTGAGGATTTTCAAAATGGTTTTGTTTGTAGCTTATGCTTGACCATTGCCTTGGGGATAGTACGGGGTGGAGAAGAGATGTTGGATTTTGAATTTTTCGCATAAGTCATGGACATCCTGATTCTTGAATGGTTTCTCATTATCTGAGATAATGGCTTGTGGAACACCATAGTGGCATATGAGATAGTTCAGAATGAACTTTGAAATCTTCTTTCTAGTTATGTACATCATGGGTATGGCTTCTACCCACTTAGTAAAGTACTCGGTTGTGATTATGATGAATTTGTGGCCGTTAGATGAGGTCGGAGTGATTTTCCCAATGAGATTGAGTCCCCACTGCGAAAAGGGCCATGGTGTGATGATAGGATGAAGCTCTTGAGCTAGAGTATGGATGAGGTCCCCATGATGCTAACATTGTAGACACTTTTTGGCATGATCATGTGCTTCTCATTCCATTATGGGCCAATAATACCCCATCCTCAGTAGTTTCTTAGTGATGGTCATTCCACTCAAGTGTGAACCATAGATACCATTGTGAACTTCGGTTAGAGCACTTAATGCCTCCTCAGCATTTAAACAATGTAGTAAGGTACCTTCTATGCTTATACGCTATAGGATATCACCTAGGATGACAAATCTGGATGCCTTTTTAACACAAAATTTCATTTTAGGTTTGATGGTAGGTCAATGGGTATGACTCCTATTCAAAGATATGTGTAAATGTCATGATACCAAGGATCGCTAGGACCAATGATTTCACACACATATTCTAATTCTAGTACCTTGAATGCAGGAATGAGAAGCTGCTTGATCAGGAATACATATTTTGGAACGTTGTGAGGGATGTCTAATAGGGACCTGATTGTTGCCATGGTGTCTGCTACTCTATTGTTTGTTCTTGGAATCTGCTCAAATGTTATTTCTATAAAAGATTCTTTGAAAGTCTCCACTAATTTCTTGTATGGAGTGAGCTTGTCATCCTTGGTCTGATATTCATTATTGACTTGATTTATGATCAACTGAGAATCTCCATACACTTTGAGAGCTATGATTTTCCATTGCACTGCTATCCTAAGACCTATGGTTAAGGCCTCATTTTCTGCAATATTATTAGTGTAAGGAAATGCCAATTTGTATGACCTCAATATGCAATCCCCTTGTGGGGTGATGAAGAAGACACCAGCTCCTGATCTGTGCTATGTGTATGAGCCATCGAAGTATAGTTTCCAGTGGTCAGCTACGTTGAGGTTAAAAATGGATTCATCTGGAAACTCTGAGACAAGAGGATTCTCAGAATAAATAGGTGCTTATGCTAGTTGATCTACAATAACTTGGCCCTTAATTACTTTCTGCTCTACATAATTGATGTCATACTCTGACAGTATGATCATCCATTTTTCCATTCTTCCTATAAGCATTGCCTTTGATAGTAGATACTTGAGGGGGTCGATTTTGGCGATGAGCTTTATCTTATGTGCCAACATGTAATGTCTGAATTTTTGTGATGCAAACACTACTACGAGGCATGCTTTCTTGATGAATGAATAGTTTAACTCATGCCCAACCATTGTCCTGCTAATGTAGTAGATAGCACTTTCCGTTTTGTTTTCGTCATGTTGAGCTAGGAGAGCTCCAAGGGCTACTATTGTTGTTGATACATATAAGATCAATGGTTTCTTTGGGATGGGTGGTATTAAGACTGTTGGTGTCAATAGGTATTCCTTGATTTTGTTAAATGCCTCTTCGCACTTGGTGTCCCATTTGTACACTACTCCCTTGTGAAGTGGGTGAGAGTATGGGTTTTTCTTGTCTGCCAGTTGTGCTATGAATCATTAGATGGATTGGAGTCTGCCTTGGAGACCTCTCAATTGTTTTAATTTTTTCAATGCTTCCATTTCGAGGATTACTTTCACCTTTGTTGGATCCACCTCAATGCCCCTCATGGACACTATATATCTTAGCAATTTACCGGATTGTACGCTGAAGATGCACTTCTTGGGATTTAGTCTAACTTTGTACTCCTCCAGTCTGTCAAAGATGGCACCTAGGGTTGCTATGTGATCTTTTCTCTTTCTGGATTTAGCTAGGATATCATCAACATAGTCTTCAACTGTTTTATGGATCATGTCATGGAATATCAATTTCAAGGCCCTTTGATATGTTGCTCCTGCATTCTTTAGGCCAAATGGCATCATGTTCCAACAATAGGTCCCCCATGGACAAGTAAAATTTGTCTTATGTTGATCTTCTTTTGCTATCATGATTTGATTGTATCCTGAAGATCCGTCCATTAGTGATAGCATCTCATGTCCTGTTGTCATGTCTACTATCATGTCAATGTTGGGAAGTGGGAAATCATCTTTTAGACATGCTTTGTTTAAATCTCTGAAGTTTGTGTAGATTATAATGGCTCCATCAAGTTTTGAAATAGGTACCAAATTTGACACCCATTCTAGATAATCTATTGGTTGTATGAATCCTACATCTAGTAGCTTTTTTAGCTCCATTTTGACTAATAGAGCGATCTGAGGGTGCATTTTTGAAGCTTTTGTTTGACCGGATTTGCTTTTGGATACACTGCTAAGTGATGAACCACAGTCTCTGGATCAAGTCCTAGCATGTCAGCATAACTCCATGTGAAGTTTATTTGCCTTTCCCTTAGGAATGCTACTAGGAGTTCTTGCTCTTTTGATAATAGTGATTCCACGTAGAATGTGATATGTGGGGTCTCCTCTGTTCCTAGGTTGACAGGATTGCATTTTTTGGCCAAGACTGCTGGCTTTTCCTAATGAATAGCTCTTAAAGGGAGATTGAATCCTTCATCCTCGAGTGCCTCAAAGAGGTTTTCACCATTGGATACGTCCTTTATTTTTACTTTTTTCTTGTCAGAGAGTGCCACAGTGTGGTTTTCACTCAAGGACTTTGATATAATTCTTAGTTTCTCACTTTTGCGACTGAAGGATTCAATCGTTTCCCCATAGTAGGCATGTGTGTCCAACTCCATTATAAACCCTACTTTATGATCTCCATCTGGAATGTTATCCCTCAATCCCATGAATTCTGAGAGTGCCTCATCATTTTTGAACGTATCAAGAACTGGTGGTCCTCATTGGTCGTAGTCAATGAGTTCGGGATATACTAAGCGGATCTCATGATTTTGTTGGTCTGGTTTGAAGGATAGGGTACTAATCATGCATAGGTTGGTATCCTCAAATAACCTAGGTAGATTGATCATGGTATCCTCATCATCGCTACTATTATAGATCTCAGTTATAAAGTTGTGTACATCCAAGGCCAAGATTTGTTATGGGTTGTGTCTCTGGCATGATAGGTATTATGATCACATTATCATTTTGTCCTAGTCTTTGATTTCTTTTGTAGCCCATTGCTAGCATCATTTGGAGGCCCTTGCTTGTCTCATCCATTGGTAATTCAGGTGTCATTCTTTCATCTTGATATAACATGTGAGATGGAACTACTTCAATAATCTCCTAGCCAAGGCCTCCCCATCTTGTGAATTCAGGATAGTCTTTAGGAGAGGTTTGCGATGTGGAAGCTTGGTTTTCTTGTAGACGTCCACATGATCTAGGAGATTGTGGTAACTCTCCTATCACAAAATCATTGTTAGGGAGCTTGTAGCTTCCATAACCATCATCCTAGATGATAAGCTTGATGTCAAAAATGGTGGGAATGGTGGGAGTGGCAGGTGTCTCTATCGCAGAAGTGGACGCAAGGGTGGCGAGGTCAATGTATGGTGTGGATGGGCCCTCATCATTTTTTGGCACTTGGGGGATTTTATAATACTTTGCTTCAAGATTTTTGCAATATGAGAAAGGTTCGGGATCTCCATGGATGGTAACTTCTTGTTTGTTATGTGTAAATTTCACACATTGGTGGAAAGTTGATGCTACCGCTTTCTTCGCATGGATCCATGGTCATCCTAAGAGGATATTATATGGCAAGTCAAGGTCCAAGACCTGACAAGTGGTTTCCATGATGGTAGGCCCTACTTGAATAGGGAGTTTGATTGTGCCCTGAGACACTCTTTCTTGATCGTCATATGCCCTTATGGTGATACCTTTTCCTTTGACTATGGAATCCTCTAATATTTTCAATTGCTTGATGAGACTGAGAGAACATATGTTCAAGCCTGTACATCCATCCACCAAGACCCTTTTAATTTTTATCTTGTGTACAATGGCTTCCAAGTGAAGTGCACGGTTGTGAGATGGTTGAGTGGGAAAATCTTGGTCAGAGAATGTGAGAAGATTAGGCGTAATGATATTTCTGACCATAGCTTGGAATTGCTCTACATCAAGATCTGCGGGAACGGTGGATGAGGCCAATGCTTCTTCAAGGATTTTCCTATGGGAAGATGAGATTTTTAGCAACTCCATGATGGAGATTTGCATTGGCGTTCTCTTAAGTTGATCTACAATATTGTAGCCATGCGGAACAGATCTAGATGAAGGGACTCTATTTGATTGGGATGATCTTGCGATGGTGACTTTTCCACCTCTTGTGGTGACTCAACAATCTTCGGCATGGGCGCCCTTGATGGTGATGACCATGCAGTCTTCATTTAGGGAGGCAATGACTATTTCATACACATGATTTACATTTCCCTTCCCTTTATCATTTTTATTCCCTTTGTTGCCATGATTCGGCATTGGATTCATATATATCTTAAGATCTTCATTTCCCATAGGTTGTTCTATGTTTATGATTTTCTTATCGATGAGATCTTGGATGATTTTTTTGAGTCTCATGCAACTGTTTGTGGTGTGGCCTTTGATTTTATGGAATTCGCAAAGTTGATTCTCATTATACCAAGGAGGTTTGACATCTGGTTCTTGGTAATTCTCAAATGTAGGAGGCTTGATGAGTTTTTTGTCGATCAACTTTTTCATTACGTCCTCAAGTGGTTCCCCCAAAGTGGTGTATTTTTTTTTGGGATAACTTTTGCATTAGGGTGGTCCCCTTTGGTCATTGAGATTATTGATGGTTGGATTGTTGTTGGGTTGGTGTGTTGTGTGATGAGTGTTTTGGTTTTGGATTTGTGGTGGGGGTGTATGTTGGCGTGGGGCACTAATGACCACCTTGGCATCAACAACACCATCATTAGTAAAATTTTTGTTCCTTGCACACATGTGAGGTTTATCATTGTAATTGGATGGTGGGCGGTTGTTTTTATGTTCATGGTATGATGTTGATTCTGCGAGTTGAGTCACAAGGTCTCTTTCGATGCTAAATGCCTTGGGCATTAACTGATCATATGTGGTGATGCCTTGAACCTTGAGATGAAATTCCAAGTGGCATTCAAGGTTGGCTATGATGGTGCAAACTTTTTGTTCTTCTGGCATGGTCTGTGTGCTCCGATTGGCCTTAGATCACCATCATTAAAGGAATGAAGTGAAAGATTCACCCTTTCCTTGTTTCAGACCTAAAATTTATTCTAGACTAACATCCATTACGATGTTGCATGCATAGTTCTTAATGAATGCATCCATAATTTCTTGAAATGTTCTAATGCCTGAAGGTAGACAAGAGAACCATTCCATAGCATGGCCTGCCAAGCTCCTAGGAAATAGCCGCATTAGATAAGTATCATCATATGCGACCTCCATGCAATGAACCTAAAATTCTCTAATGTGATCTTCAGGGTTTCCCATCCCTCAATATTTGTCAAATTTAGGGATCTCAAATCCCTTAGGGAATGGTTTCATTACTAGGCTCCTATCAAATGGATAGGGACACAAGTTGCTTGGTGTCTTCGTTGTTCACCCCGATTGAAGGTCGAGCACTTGTTGTGAGAGTAACCTGATTTGTGTCGTCACATCATTTTGTGAATCAGGGGGTGGGATGAAAGTGTTTTGGGGTGTTTCAATCATGGGTTGAATGGGTGGGTTGGTCAGTGTGTTGTTTGATGGTATCTATATGTTATGCCTAGCGAGGTAGGCTTCCACCTGCTTTTGTATGAAAAATGCTTGTTGTTGATCTTACTATTGTTGCACTAAGATTTGTGTTTGTTGTTGTGCTTGTTGTTGTTCCAACAATGCTTGTTGTTGTGCTTGTTGTTGGGCTGCCAATTGCATTGCTTGTCTTTGTGCAAGAAGTAGTGCTTGATATTGGGCTTGTTGTGCCTGATATTGGGTGTTTGCTTGAGCTTGAGCCTGGGCCTACACTGCTTATGCTTAGTCTTGTGCTTATCCCGCTTGTTGTTGTAATAGGGTTTACGCTTGAGCAGCCTTTTGTGCTTGCAATGCCTGCATTGCTTGAGCAGCTTGGGTGGCTTGTTGTTGTTGTAATAACACTTGGGCTTGTTGCGCTTGTAATGTGGCTTGTGCTATTTGGGTGGCTTGCATGGCCTGAGTAGCTTGTTGAGAATCTAGTTGTTTGGCTTTTTGTGTCTAAACTTGTCGGTATCCTCTTTGGAAAGCAGCTTTCAATGCTACATCGTATTGGCTTGATGTTGTGGAAGTTGGTGGGGTGGGGGTGGAGGTGGATTTGGAATGGTATTTGTGAGGGTGGTATTGGTGTTTTGCGTGATGGATGGTGTTGTTGATGTGGTTGGTCCTTGAGAGACCATGCTTTGTGATGTTAAGGGGGTGTTTGATGATGTTGTGTTTGCTTGTGCGTTTTTCATCTATTGTTGTGATATCAACGACAAATTTTGAGCATTTGGCATAATGCTTTGATTGATATTTGGGATAGTGGTTTGATTGATACTTGGTAGAGGGGAAGCCCTAAACCAAGGAGTGATGTGGATGATGATGGAAATGATGGGAGAGGTGGAAATGTAAGGGGTGTTAGTTGTTGTGAAAATGTCGTGGTGTCGAATATTCCCCCTGGTCCAAAGATATCTCCCTTTTCTTGCGAGTTTGTGAGGAGAGGAGTTTGAGGTGTTGCACGAAAAAATGATGATGATGGATCATGATGGAAAGTGAGAGGAACATTCTTATGTAATGGGTTTTCATATATTTTTTGTTCCAAGGTGGTGTTTGCATCCAATTTTTTATTATTAACAAGGGGGTGTGCTTGAAGAGCATTGAGGAATGCATTTCCCTTGTTAACCTTGGGTTGGGTTGGAGCAACAGATGTCATGATTCGTGGGATGTTTTGTGTGATGTTTTGAGATGGGGGTGTGGATGAGATTGGAGGAAATGATGTTTCCACTATGGTACTCACGCCAAAATCCGAAGGTAGTTTGGCCCCTTGTTTTGCTAATTCAAGCATGTATAATGAAGGCTTGAGCCTCATCATGATGTTGATGATTCTATGGTTGTTTAGGTTTTGGAGCATTTTAGTTATTTCTTCGTGAGACATTCTGAGGGTAAGATCTTCTCCTTGGTTTTCCTCTTACGGATTTTAGGATGATGAGATGGTCAATGGATTGCTTGACTCAGCGAGATTTATCTCAACATTTTTTTGGCTAAGATCACTTGAAGCAGGTGTTTCTTTGGTGGCTTCCATACTCTTCTTGTATTGAGATCTGGTTTGAACCATAAAACAAGGATCAGTTTTCAAAAATATGGGAGATGAATCTCTTGGTTCTTTGGATTGATCCTTATTTTATGTCAAAGTGGAAAAAAAATTTGGATATCTTAAGCATCAAGATATGATATGATGATGATGCAAGGGATGGATGATGTGGATGTTATGGTCTTTTGGGATTAATCTTGATGAGAGATGCTAGGCTTTTCAGACTTTTAGATATGTTTCGGATTTTGATTTTTTCTTTTGATTTTTTCCTTGATCTTGAATGGTTTTGATTGTTTTGATTTTGAACAAAAAGACCCTAAGATGTTGGATGATTATCTAAGGGATATTTTTGTTCAAGGGATGATGATTTGAATATGTGTAGGGAGAAGGATGCATCTACCCACACCTATTCAAAAAAGGTGATAATTTAGCTAAGCATACGAAGAAGGATGCATCTACGTATACCAAGCTAAAAAAGATGATTTTGATGACTTTGACTAAGCATATGCAAAAGGATGCATCTACACATACCTAGCCAAAGTTGATTTTGATAATATTTTCAAGGATTTAAATCTCAAGATTTGATAATGTTTGATTTTGCCAAAAAAGCCTAGCATTTAAGGGATGATTTCAATATTTTCCAAAAGGTGATGGTGAGGTGATGTTTGTTTTGATGTTTTGAAGGATGGATGAAAGGATTTTGATTTACTTTTGATCCTAAGATGAATCTAAAAAGACACTTTGTTTTCCTAGACCTAGGTATTGAAAAACATGCAAATGCTTCCTATAGACCTTTGTGACCAAAGAATGATTTAATTTGAACACACATTTTCAGATTTTGAACCAATGATCTTCATTTTGGGATTGTGAGTCTTCAACACATATGAAAGTTCATTTTTCTTAGTGTAGACACGTAAAATGTACAAGTTGACATTGCGCATCTAAGTTTGACTACCAACATCATTTCATCCTAAATCATTCTCCGACCTAACCATTTAATTGAATATCTTTATTTGATTAAATTCATTTGTTTTCTTCTCTTAATTAAACAAATCATGTGTTTAATTAAGTCTCTTAAATCATTCTCCATCTGTTTTAATTAAATAATTAATTTTATTTAATTAATTAAATCTCTAAAGTCTATCTATTAAATTGAATAAATTAAAATCTTATTTAATTTAATCTTACTTCAATCTCTTTAATTAAATAATCAAAACATATTTATTTAATTAAACTCATTAAATAATTTCCTCTCTTGTTTGATTTAAATTAATCCAAAAATCTAAGTCAAAATAAGTCAAACTTCTTAATCTCCATTAAATTGATCAAATCTTGATTAAATCTAATCTAATCTTCAAAATCCTCTGGCTTTTCCCACTTGCACAAATAAATCAATTTATTAATTTATTAAATCTTCATTTTCCCTCAACAAAGCATCTTTTGGAGGAATATTCTTCTATTTCAAATTCAACATTTCAATGACATGTCCTTCCAACATGTCATTTACTCTCTCTTACAAGTCCTTCCAACAAGGCATTTAATTCTTCTTACATGTCTCCCACTTGGAATTTAACTCATTTTCTTTCCCCCTCTTACATGTCTTTTCTCAAAATTCAAATTCAAAAAATGCATTTATTGGCACATTTGTCAAAACTTGCACATTCCTCACCCAATCACATTTGGACAAGTGGCATTTTTCCATTGGCCAAATATTTATCCCACATTGCTCTATTTTGGCTTTGTTTCTATTTCAACATTCTATAAATAGAATGCTTCACCATGCATTTTATCATCCACAATTATGCAAAGTTATTATGCACAAATATCTCTCAAATTCCATCCATCTTCTTAACTAGTTTATTGCAGATTTTGGAGCTCATTGAGGGACTTATCAAGTGGATCAATCATCTTCAATCAACATTTTCATTCAAGGAGTTGGGAAAGGGAAAATCTCCACACACTTATTTGCACCAACTCCCCCATGGGATCAAGTGTTTGCATGCTAAATTAGGATTTCATACTTCCATTATGTTCTTCATTGTTTTCTTTGTTTTATTTCCTATTTTTAGTTTTGTGAATGGATTTCATGGGGAATCCTTGTTCATGCTTACAAGATGACTCTCTAACATTGTTTGTTGTTGTATTTTTGTAGGCACTTCAAATAGGGGTTCACATATTGGTGCTAGAAGGAGGGCTGATCGACAAATTCTAACACGTTTTTTTTTAATTTTTGCTATTTTTTACAGTTCTATTCATAAATCCCTATTTTACCACCCGTGATCACTGTTATAGCACTTTTGATCATTCTTTTAGTGCCCTTGATCATTCTTTTAGCGCCCATGATCATTCTTTTAGCGCCCATGATCATTGTTTTAGCGCCCGTGAGTCAGTTTTAAAATGACCATATCTTGGTCATACGAAGGTCTTTTTTATGCTTTTTTTTTTAAATAGGGTAAAATTTTGTAATTTATCCAATGGTATAGGTGTTTCTTAACTATAAATTAGTTAAAATTTTCAAATTTTCATTTAAAGTAAAAACACATGATAACTTGGCTAAATTTTAGGGTGTTTTGGTTAATTATTCTTCCAACCCCTATATCCTTTTATTTATTTTTTTATCTCATCTAACATTTTGATCACTTTTGTAGGTTGGAAATTGAAATCAAAAGAAAGAGGAGCATGGGGATGATATTTTGTCTAATCAAAGTGTTTTTTAACACTTAAGTGTTTGTTTAACACTTCTTCAAGAATTTGTCATCCTTTTCTTTCTTTTGGACATTAGCTTTCATTTGGGTTTAAAAAGGATTCTTTTTGTTTATTTCTTGCAAAAGGATTAAAAAAAACCTTAGGATCAACAACTTACTAGATTTCTTTTATGGATTAAACAATTGAACAAATGTCTTTTCACTTGTGATTGGGTGCTCTAAAATGAACTCACACATTGCTTTGAGGGTTTAAAAAGAACAAGTGTAGCTTTATTTGTTTGTGAAGGCTTACTTAGACTAAAGCCATTGGAAAAGGATGTATGCGCTTCTCTCGTGCTTTATAGCGATCTTGAGAATCAAAAGGTCTTTTCCATGACTTTGGGTTGAGATAAAGCAATCACCTCCACACTTTGATTTGGGCTTAAAATTGAACAAACTATTGTGCAAGTGTGAGTGGGGGCTTTGTTGTGTATATTCTCTCTCCTTGTTGCCTACAAGGATTGATCGAGTTACGAACATTTTTCTTCATTCGCTTTTGTTTATCCTAGAGGGCCTTCCTTGGGGAAAAAGTACTCACCCAAGGGAACGACTCAACCGGTAACACTCTAAAGCCAAGAGTATTTCTAGCCGGGATATAAATGTGGATATTGGAAGAAACGCCAATATCACGCAGTTGACTATGACAAGATGGATCAGAAAGGGGACTCTTTCCATGTTGGGTCAACTCCTACAAATGGAAAGTCTTTATTAAAACCCTTGTTTAGAAAAAGGCCAAAATCCTATCTATTTGCTGGTGCAAGAACGGTTGTTCTAAAGCCGCCCCACAATTTTATGGCTTTTAGTAGAGATGGAAAGCACGCCATGGGAGTTTCATGGGTGTTGGTGCTTGGCTGCCCCATATAAGTGAGTGTCCGGGAGGGGAACCAGTGGGGTCAAGCATCTAACCATATGCTAAAAGTAGGCGTAGCTAGACTTGTCCAAGTGCGGACTCAACAAACATTATCTATCACATCCATAGGATTGTACATGCTTTTGGGTTACAAAAGCATATGCTTGTTCGTAAACATTGGAAAACAAACACTTAAACATGATCATGCAAATTTCAAACCCCTTTTGATAGAGCAAATACCTTTTTGACAAATTTAAGTGTTGTTGCTTGCCCTTGGGATTATGTCCTTAGAGGTTTCTTAGCACTTGAATTTATATCGTCATTTGCTCTAACTAGGGTTAACCTAGGAAATCCCTTTGCCTCAATTTCTTGGAACTCCCACACAACACTTTGTGGGAAGAAAAGGAATTTTGACATAGGACATCTTTAGTTTGAAACATAATCAAGAAAGTGTATTTGGTAAAAAGAAGTCATTAAAAGAAAAGATAAGCAATTGAACCCCACACATGTCTTTTCAATGATTTCTCGCAAGGTCAAAATACAAAAACCCAAGAAAAAGAAATTTAGCCCAAAACAACATCAACAAAGACTCAAAAGGTTATATGATTTTAGAGAAAAGTTGTTGGCTAATTTCTATAGACATGCTTCAAGAGACAACCCCACTTTATATTCATTTTACTACACACGAAATCCAAGATTGTTTCAAGGGATTGGATACCTTGCTTAGGGCATAACATGTTCTTCAATACCTTGGTCTTGTTAAACAAAAGTCTAAACTAGGGTCATTCTAAGATCAAAACAAACATTCATCCATCAAAAACATCAACAACCATAAACATATCACCAACATTTTGAGAAAATCTTGATACAACTATGCTAGGCTCCTTTGGTAGACATCAAAACTTTTCAAACATGAGACTTTGAATTCTTCAAACATCAACATTAAACTTGTTCAACTCAAGTGTGTGTGAATGAATCCTTTTGCACACGCTTAGTTGAATTATCACTTTGTTCAAATTAATGGTGGATAGATGCATCCTTCTCCCATCACTAATTTGGATTATCTTTTGGTTAGATTGTGAGTAGACACATCCTATTCTCACTCCTAAATCAAATTATCCTTTATGAGCATTAGTTATCTTTTTTAGATCATCATCCAAACATCTTGGGGATATCTCTTGCTCAAACATCAACATTCAAAAGACAGAATTCAAAGTCTAAACATCAATCAAAGCAAACCCAAAGTACCTAGCATCACATCAAGATTTTCAATACAAATTCAAAACTTTCACTCTCATCCATATATCATACACCTTTCATCTTCACATCTTTGATCTTTTACACATCCTAGTTTGCTCTTTTATGGTTCAAACAAGATCACAACACAAGAGGAACATGGAGTTAAATCAAGAAACATCAACCACAAGTGATCTAAGCCAAAACATTCCAGAAATCCAAAACCCACCACTTCCAGACCTCACTATCACTACACACGATCCACAAAAAGAGGTCTTGGTGGAAGACATCACACCAACAGAACTAAGTGAGGAAGAAGTTCTTGAGATGCTCAAACAACCAAAACTACAAAAGTTTCTTCGCGCAATGGCTAAAATAAATCCATCAATTCTCAACACTATTGAGGATGAGCTTCTTGTACCAAATGACCAAAACACCCTTCCATAATCAACCACTTCCATTACCACCATAGAACCTACTATCAATGAGGATGATACCCTCTTCAACACGCATCAAAATCCACTTTACAACCCACTTGGATTTATCGATACATCTGAGGTTCCTTACCATACCACCTCATCATTTTCCCTTGACACGCAAGTGTCTAGACCTTTGGTACAAGCAAGCTCATCCGAAATAGAGAGACCCTACGGATTTGTCTCTTCATTTGCACAAGAAAATTTTCCACCATTCAAACCATTCACCCCTCCCACCACGTCAACACCATATTTTGGTTTAGGGATCTCCCCTTTACCTAAACTTCCACCTTTCCATCCATCCATCCATCCTTCCATCCCATCCTTCCTTCCCATTCCATCCATCCATTCCCCTTTATTCCATCCATTCCCTACCACCTAGTCCCACCATTCCTATCACTTCACCCATCCCAAATGCACCTATCACCACATTCACTCCAACCACTACATCCACTATACCTCAAACTTCCACTACCCCCATCACACCCCTTACATCACAACCTCCCACCACCACCATCGCTCTAAGTGCATCTCAAACTCCCACCACTCCATCCAACACAATTCCGATCCCACCACCACCACCATTGCAACCAAGCCAAGTAAGCCATTACAATGCTGCATTCAAAGCATACCAACAATTCTCCAACAATATCAAACAATTCAGCAAGCGCGTATAGCCATGCACGCTTCTCAAGCTTCATAGCAAAATCAAGCTCAAACATCACTGCAACAACAACAAGCACAACAAGCGGCACAAGCCCAAGCTTTGTTGCAACAACAACAACGAGCTACACAAGCTGCACAAGCCACACAAGCTGCTCAAGTTCCACAAGCTGCACAAGCTGCTCAAGCTGCAAAAGATGCCCAAGATGCCCAAGCACGATCGCAAGCACAAGCACAATACTTTGCACAACAACAAGCAGCCCAACAACTCGCATATCAGCAAGCGTTAGAGTAATACCAAGAGCAACAAGAAGTAGCACAGCAAGCCCTAGCTGACCAACAACAAGCATTGTTGGACCAACAACAGCAAGCACAGCAACAAGCTCTATTAGCGCAACAACAGCAAGATCAACAACAAGCATTGTTGAAAGCATTCATGGCACAACAAGCAAACATTCCACCGATTCAAATACCCACTCCACCCCCCCCAAAACACCTTCATTCCACCTCCTGATCCACAATTGGATGTCACGGCACAAATAAAAATTTTGTCACAATAAGTGCTTGACCTTCAATCAAGGACACCAAAACCACACAAAAACCTATGCCCTTATCCATTTGATAGGAGCATAGAAATGAAACTGTTCCCAAAAGGGTTTGAGATCCCTAAATTTGACAAATATCATGGAATGGGTAACCCT
Source organism: Sequoia sempervirens (assembly GCA_007258455.2). Taxonomy (NCBI): domain Eukaryota; kingdom Viridiplantae; phylum Streptophyta; class Pinopsida; order Cupressales; family Cupressaceae; genus Sequoia; species Sequoia sempervirens. Next base: position 8,559 of record VDFB02187002.1, on the reverse strand, counting down.
GAAGATCACATCAGGGAATTCCAAGTACATTGCATGGAGGTGGCTTACAACAAAACGTACTTGATGAGATTATTCCCAAGAAGCTTGGTTGGAAACACTATTGATTGGTTTTCTCGACTTTCTGGAATCAAAAAATTTTAGGAAATCATAGATGCCTTCATACAGAATTATTCCTTCAACACTCCCATGGAGGTTAGCTTACAAGAATTATCAGCTCTCAAACAAGGGAAAAATGAATCATTTGGTGCTTTCTTACAACGATGGCAATCCAAAGCTAATCGAAGCAAGTGGTCCATGCCTGAAGAGAAACAAGTGGGAACTATCATTGTGAATCTTGATGGGCCCTTGGCCTTCCACCTCAAAGTGCAAAAAATCACCATTTATGACCAATAGATCCCTAGGGCGCTCAATATTGAACGAGCCCTTGCCACACAGGGAGAAACTTCATCATATCAAGAAGGCCGCTCATCATCCAGTTATCATGACAAACCACGAACATGGGAAAAGAATCGTAATGTAACCATTGATGGTGTCATTGATGCTAAAGTTGTCATTAGTGCCCCACAAAAGAACAATCCACCATCCCAACAACAACACCAAATACCAATCAAAGCAATCAACAAGTCAATACTGTGGTCCAACCATCCCATAACCAAAACACAAACAACACTGATAATCAAGGAGGACCACAGCGAAACAAGTTCTTCCCCAAATGAAAATACACACCCCTTGGGGAACTTGTTGAAGCAATCATGAAAATATTGGTAGATGAAAAATTGATAATGGTCCCTACACATAATAATTATCAAGAACCATCAGTCAAGCCACCATGGTATAATGAGAATTATCTTTGCGACTTCCATAAACTCAGGGACACGACAAACAACTGCATGAGGCTCAAAAATCTAATTCAAGGCCTCATAGATGACAAAATCATAGATGTGGAAGCACCATCAGGAAACAAAGATCTCAAGATTTACACAAATCTGATGCCCAATCATGGCAACAAAGGAAACAAAGATCAATATAAAGGAAAAGGGGCTTATAAAAACATCAACCACACATACGAGGTGTTGTCACTTGTTTAGATGAGTTTTGTGGATTCATCACCATCAAAGGTGCCCAAGCCGATTGTGGAGTCACCACAAGAGGTGGAAAGGTTACCATTGCAGCACCATCCCAACCAAGCAGAAATTCCACATCCAATCCAAGGTCTAACCCTAGTGGCTATAATGTCTTGGATCAATTGAAAAGAACCCCTGCACATATCTCCATCATGGAGTTACTCAAAATCTCATCTACACACAAAAAGAATCTAGAAGAAGCTTTGGCATCATCCACTGTCTTTGCAGATCTAGATGTAGAATAATTCCAAGGTATGGTCACAAGTATCACCACACCTAACATTCTTACATTTTCTGAACAAGACTTCCCCGCACAACCATCTCACAACCGTGCACTTCATCTAGAGTTGTATGTAAATAAAAAGAAATTCAAGAGAGTCTTGGTGGACTGAGGTGTAGGCTTAAATATTTTCTCCTTAAAGCTTCTAAAGAATTTGAATATTTCAGAGGATTCAATTGACAAAGGAAAAGGCATCACAATAAGAGCATACAATGACCAGGAAAGGGTATCCCAAGGCACCATTCAACTTCCTGTCTAGGCTGGACCTGCCATCATGCAAACCAACTGTTAGGTCTTGGACCTCGGATTACCATACAACATTCTCCTAGGGCAACCATGGATACATGCAATGCAAGTTGTAGCTTCAACCTTTCATCAATGTGTGAAATTCACACATGAAGGTCAAGAGGTTACTATCCACGGAGATCCTAAGCCATTTGCCTACTACAAAAATCTAGAGGCAAAATACTACAAGATCCCGCAAGTACCCAAGAATGATGAAGGCCCATCAACACCTTACGTGGATCCCACCACTCTCACTTTTGCGACAGAGACACCCTCCACCCCCGCCATCCCCACCTTTTCTGATATCAAAGTCATAATACAAGATGATGGTTGTGGAAACTATTCAATGCCTAAGAATGCTTTTGTAGTAGGAGAGCTACCACAATCTCCTAGATCAAGAGGATGACCACAATCACAAGAAGCTTCAACATCTCAAGGATCCCATGAATGAAACCCCACCTTCACAAGTGCAGGAGATTTTGGTCAAGAAACATTAGAGGGGGACCTATCTCATCTCCTCTATCGAGATGATATACCGGCAGTTGAATTGCCTATGGATGAATGAAACAAAGGTATGAAGATGATGCTCTCGATGGGCTATAACCGGAACCAAGGGTTAGACCAAGATAATAATGGGCATGTAATACCCATTATATCTGAGAAACAATTAAAAAATATAGGCATTGGTCATCCTACTCCTAAGGTAACTATACTTGGTCGAGGTGCCCATGGTAGACAGAACCGAACGCCTCCTCAGGAATCCATAGCTACTCCACAATCCTCCATGACTTTAGGAATGCCCACTGATTTAACTAAGTCACCAGAAATAGGATTACCTTTTCTGTTTGAGGATACTAACATCCTTATGCTTAGCACCTTGTCTTATGAGTCTAAAAACCAAAGCAATGAAATCCGATTAGTCTATCCCCAACTAATTGATTACGACCAACGAGGACCACCAATTCTTGACATGTTCGAAAACGATGAGGCGCTCTCAGAATTCATGGGACTTAGGGATGATATTCCATGTGGGGATCATAAGGTAGGTTTTATCATAGAGCTGGATACACATGCATACTATGGAGAAATGATTGAATCCCTCAGTCACAAAAATAAAAAAATTGAGAATAATCTCCAAGTCCTTGAGTGAAAACCACCTTGTGGCACTCTCTGACTCTGAAAAAGTAAAAAGAAGGGATGCATCCAATGCTGAAAACCTCTCTGAGGCACTTGAGGATGGGGGATTCAATCTTCCTCTTATAGCTATACACTAAGAAAAGTCAGCTATGCTAGCAGAAAAGTGAACCCCATCAATCTGGGAACACAAGAAACTCCTCATATTACATTCTACGCTGAGTCATTATTATGGAAAGAACAAGAGGAGTTGGATACTTTCTTAAAGGAGAGGAAGATAAAATTTGCATGGACCTATATTGATATGCTAGGATTGGATCCAAAGGTAGTGGTTCATCACTTGGCAGTCTATCCTGAAGCTAAACCTATAAAATAGAAGTTGAGAAAGATGCACCCACAGATTGCTCTATTAGTCAAAATGGAACTCCAGAAACTACTAGATGCAAGATTCATACGAACGATCACCTACCTTGAGTGGGTCTCCAATCTAGTACCGGTTTCAAAACCAACTGGAGGCATAAGAATCTATATGGACTTTAGGGACTTGAACAAGGCTTGCCCAAAAGATGATTTTTGATTGCCTAGAATTGATATGATTGTAGACATGACCGCAGGGCACAAGATGCTTTCCTTGATGGATGGATTTTTAGGCTACAATCAGATAAGAAATGCAGAGGAAGACCAACATAAAACATCTTTCACTTGTCCTTGGGGAACATACTGCTGGAACATAATTCCATTCGGCTTAAAGAACGTCAGGGCCACATACCAAAGGGCCATGACACTAATATTCCATGACATGATCCACAAAATAGCTGAGGACTATGTCAATGACATCCTGGGCAAATCCAAAAAGAGGAAGGATCATATATCAGTCTTGATTGCTATCTTTGACAAACTAGAAGAATACAAGGTTCGTTTGAATCCCAAGAAGTGCGTCTTTGGGGTATAATCAGGAAAGCTATTGGGCTACATAGTGTTAATGAGAGGCATTGAGATTGATCCGGCAAAGGTGAAAGCAATACTTGAAATGGAAGCTCCTAGGACATTGAAACAACTAAGAGGTCTCCAAGGCAGGCTTCAATCAATTCGTAGGTTCATAGCACAATTAGCAGACAAACAAATCCCTTACTCTCACTTACTCCACAAGGGGGTAACGTACAAATGGGATGACAAATGTGAACAAGCCTTCAACAAAATCAAGGAATATCTATTAACACCTCCAGTACTAAGGCCTCCAATTCAGAACAAACCATTGATCCTTTATATCTCAACAACTGCAGCAGCCCTTGGTGCTCTCCTAGCACAACATGATGAAAATGGAATAGAAAGAGCCATCTACTACATCATCCATACAATGGTGGGCCATGAATTAAACTATGCATTCATTGAAAAAGCTTGCCGAGCAGTGGTGTTTGCATCCCAAAAATTCAGACACTACATGTTGGCACACAAGATCAAACTAATAGCTAAAATTGATCCCCTAAAGTATCTTCTTTCAAAGGAAATGCTTATGGGAAGAATGGCTAAGTGGGTAATGATATTATCAAAATATGACATTGAGTATGTGGAGCGCAAGGCAATCAAGGGACTGGTCATTGCAGACCAACTGGCAGACACACCTATCTATGCAAAGAACCCACTTGTTTTAGAATTTCCAGATGAATCCATTTTCAACATTGACATAGCTACTCACTGGAAACTATATTTTGATGGCTCCTACACACAACATGGGTCAGGAGCTGGTATCTTCTTCATCACTCCACAAGGAGATTGTATACCAAGATCATACAAACTAGCATTCCCTTGTACCAACAACATTGCAGAATACGAGGCTTTAACTATAGGTCTCAGGATAGCAATATAGTGGAACATTATGACATTGAAGGTATATGGAGATTCACAGCTTATCATAAATCAAGTGAACAATGAGTACCAAACAAAGGATGATAAGCTAACTCCATACAAAAGTTTGGTGGAAAATCTCAAGGAATCTTTTGTTGACATCACATTCAAGCAAGTACCAAGAACCAACAACAAAGCAGCAGATGCAATGGCAACTATTGGATCACTCTTAGAGATCCCTCGAAATGTTCTGAAATATGACTTCTTAGTAGAGTAGCTTCTCGTACCAGCATTCAAGGTACCAGAGTCAGAATTTGTGGGAAAAATCGTTGGTTTGAATGATCAGTGGTACCAAGACATTTGCACATACCTTAGGATAGGTATCATTCCCGTTGATTTTTGTTCAAGCCTTAGATGAACCTTTATCAAGAAAGCATCTCATTTTGTAATTTTAGGAGAAACCATATATTGTAGAAGCATAGAAGGAACCTTACTAAGATGTCTTAACCCTGAGGAGGCTTCGGCTGCCCTAACTGAGGTGCACAATGGCATCTGTGGTTCTCATTCGAGTGGCATGACCTTGGCTAAGAAATTGCTGAGGAGTGGGTATTACTGGCCTAACATGGAAAGAGAGGCACATGAATATGTTAAGAAGTGTCTACAATGTCAGCAACACGGGGACCTCATCCATGCTCCAGCTCAAGAGCTTCATCCAATCGTCACACCATGGCCCTTTTCATAGTGGGGACTCGATCTCATTGGGAAAATCACACCCACCTCATCCAATGGCCACAAATTCATTATAACTGCAACTGAGTACTTCACCAAGTGGGTTGAAGCCATACCTATGACCTACATAACAGGAAAGCAGATCTCAAAGTTCATCCTAAACTATCTCATATGCCGCTATGGTGTTCCATAAGCCATTATCTCGGCTAATGGGACACCATTCAAAAATCAAGAAGTCTGTGACCTATGTGATAAATTCAAAATCCAACATCACTTTTCCACCCCATACTATCCCCAAGGCAATGGCCAAGCAGAAGCTACAAATAAAACCATCCTCAAAATCCTTAAGAAAATAGTTAATGACGCAGGTCGTGACTGGCATTTGCAACTTAATCCTACCCTTTGGGCTTACTGAACTAGCATTCGCACACCCATTGGTGCCACACCATTTTCCTTGGTCTACGGATCAGAGGCCATCTTGCCCATTGAGATCGAGCTACCATCCCTTAGAGTATCATTGCAAAACCTCATCACAGAAGAGGAGTATCAAGTTTCAAGACTGAATGAGCTGTAACTGTTGGATAAGCAACATTTAGACGCTTTAAACCATTTGCAAGTGTATCAAAATAGACTCAAAAGAAGCTACAACAAGAAAATAAAAAGCAGAACTTTCCAAGTCAAAAAATTGGTGCTAAAAGAGAATCAGAAGAATGTCTTGAACCCAAATGGCAAGCGCAAGTTTGAACCCAACTGGCTGGGACCCTTTGTCATCACAGCAAGCTACAAATTAGGGGCATATCAGTTATCAACACCCGAAGGGGAACCCCTATAGGAGCCAATGAATAGCTCCCATCTCAAAAAGTTTTATGCCTAAATTTTTCAAGTTATAGAACCAAAAAATCCAAAAAATCATAAAAAGTCCTAAAAAAATGGTTACTTCGACGAAAACCTGGCAAACAGGCATCTTGGTGACAACAAAAAAATAAAAAAAATAAGAAAACAGTAAAGAGAAAAAATAGTCCTCTAGTGAAAACCACGTCGATGGCACTTTGGGCAAGTACCTTGGTGAAAACCTGGCAAACAAGCACCTTGTGTAAATAAGCACTCTCCATCCATCTTGGTATCCATGACTTGCTTTGCATCATTCACTCACCCATCACATATCATCGCATTTCACCCTTCCATCTGCATCTGCACCATAGCTTGGTCTTGTGATTGTGTCATGATTCCTCCTAGAGCTACTTGACCCACTTAAAAGGTTAGTTTGTCCTACCTATATCAGATTAGTCTATCGCCTCATGCTAGGGGCACATTCTCATCGGATTGGATTCGTGTATGATCTTAAAGTCCTCAAAATTAGAAAATCCAAAAACATCAGAAAAATTAGAAAATCCAAAAACATTCAAAACATATCAAAATCCAAAAACAAGTTAAAAAGTCAAAAAAAAGTCAAAAAAAAGAGTCGTCAGTTGAACTATGTCATCTCTAAGCTTGAACATAGGCAAGGTTGATCTTTGATTATCCCCCGAGACATTTAGGTCAGTCCTATAGAAGTTTTTCATAATAAAACTGACATTTCATCATGTATATCTTCATTTGTAAATCGGTCAAGTTGTCAATTGAACTACGTGGTCTCTGCGTGTATAATGTAGGCAAGGCTAATCTGTTGATCAGCCCCTGAGGCCCCTAGGATAGGTCTTTAGGTTAGTATCTTGGTCAAAATCTTAGAAAATCCCAAAAACATTGAAAAATCAAAAATCAAAACATTTGAAAACATTTGAAAAAATACCAAAAATAGCCTCAAAACATTGCAAAACTCCAAAAACATCCAAATATTTGAAAAAAAAATCCATCCGCCTCATCTCACTTACACTCGTGATAATCAATCATCCATAATAAATCATCATCACCCTCAACCTTTGGTAAAACAGTTGGAAACAAGTCTCGCAGTCAAATGTGAAAACCTAAACTATCAAAATCTCAAGTATAGGTCAATCAACAAGCAAGTTGGTCAACTCTTTTCTTATCAATGGCATATAAATCATAAATCAATTTCATCATCGTTTGGTAAAAGCATGTCCTAGGATCCATTCTGACAATGGACATTATCTTTTGGTAATAAGTTTCGGCTCCCATCTTTTGAAACATCGTTTCTCTCGGCTAACAGTACAAAGAACATTAGTTTGTTTGCTCACTTACTTTATCTTGTTTGATTTATCTCATTGTGCTCATTCCAAGGACCTCTCTATGATGTCCGAACGAAGGATTTAGAGAGATAGGAATGGGGCAACAATCATTATCTTTTGTCTGTTGTGCTTGTTGGATATCTTTGTAATATAACCTTGGTCATGCGTGCTTTTGTTTAGTCTGTAGCGAGGGTGTTTTAAGTTTATTGTTGACCACATAGAAAGGCTCGCCTTCCTATGTTTTGGTCTGAGATATTTGAAATATTTGAACTATTTTCTGGATAGGGTTCCATATGTCAGGTGTGAACAAGAATACTCCTATCCGATTTGTCGAGTCAAATTCCATCACACTAGGTATAATGCCATCCTAGTTCTCGATACCTTGATGCATTGTACTGCGTGTATTATCAAACATAAGGAAATTTTTCCTTTGAAAATCCCAACTCCACGGCAAGTAGTCTTCATCATTTGCATGATCATCTCATTCTTTCATTCTTCTATCACATTCTTCTATCTTTACTGACATTTCTATCCCAATTGGTACATGAAGCTACCCACAGCTAATGAATGTCCATTCATCTACATCAACCACTCCTCTCGCATTTTATCATGATTTTGATTAGCAATTGGCATTCCCATTCAACATCTCGAGGGGGCAATATACCAGTGCAATTCTTCTCACTGGGGCAACAGTGGGGCATCCAAAAAATTAGAGAAATTTTGACTATTGATCATGACAAGATCATTCTTTGAATCAATACAACAAGTACATTGCTTCAAAGAGGGGCAAAATGTAGTCACGCAAAATGTACAAGTTGACATTGTGCATCTAAGTTTGACTACCGACATCATTTCATCCTAAATCATTCCCCAACCTAACCATTTAATTGAATATCTTTATTTGATTAAATTCATTTGTTTTCTTCTCTTAATTAAACAAATCATGTGTTTAATTCTCTTAAATCATTCTCCATCT
>VDFB02187000.1:0-11131 GCA_007258455.2 Sequoia sempervirens | reverse complement strand
GTCCTTACGAAAGTTGGTACCTATCTAAAGTATGCGAGGGACCAATATAAGTCACATTTAGAGAAGAACAAAAAGTATGAGCGTCCCCCCATGATTCTGGATAGGGAGTGGAAGGACCTGGTGTTTGATGGAAAGGAGAAGGCTGAAAAGAGAAAAGGAAAGACACCACCAGGCCAAGGAAGGTATGTGATATAGAAGCATAAATCTGCAAAAAATCTTGATTAATCGCGATTTTAAAAAAAAAACTGCAAGCTGGACAATTTTTTCCCTGATTTTTTGAAAAAATCATTGAATTTTTGGTCAATGATTTTTTTTCGTTTCAAACTTCAAAATTGCCAAAAAACCATGTTTAAAATATGCAAAAAAATGTGAATAAAATTGAGCTGATTTTCGCACAAAAAAAACCATGAGACCATGGCTTGTTGCTTACTATTATGCTTTGATAGATTTTTTCCAAGCATCCATAGCTTGTTTGAAAGCACCTATTTTAGGCTTTTAGCCAGCGTTAAGGCAATGAACTCCGCTTGATAAAATGCTTTGGTAGACATGTATGAAAAATGCACTAGCATAGACAAGGCAGTGAACAACTTGAAACAAATGTCTCAAAGAAATGTAGTCTCATGGTGATGGAATGCCATGACGAATTCCATGACAAGAAAATTGCTATGGATTTTCATGGCATTCCATCACCGTGAGACTGCATTTCTTTTAGGCATTTTTTCAAAGAATTCACTTCCTTGTCTATGTTATTGCTACTATTATCACTTTGGTAGATTTTCCAAGCATCCATAGCTTGTTCAAAAGCACACGGTTTTTACTTTTTTGTAATAGCCATATGAAGAAGTTGAACGCTATTGATAAAATGCTTTGGTAGACATGTGTATGAAAATGTGGTAGCATAGAAAGGTAGTGAACTATTTGAAAAATGCTTCAAAAAATGTGGTCTCATGGTGATGGAATGCCATACTTGAATGCCATGACAAGAAAATTTATATGGATTGTCATGGCATTCCATCACCCTTCGAGACCACGAGCATTTTAAACTTGATTCTTGCCTTATTAGCATGCTATTATATTAATAGCGATAGATTTTTTTCCAAGCATCCATAACTGTTTGAAAGCTTGTTTAGACTTTTGCAGCCATAGTAGCAAGACAATGAATTGTTTTGATAAAATTATTTGGTAGACATGTATGAAAATGCGTTAGCATAGACAAGGCGATGAACTACTTGAAAAAATGTCTTAAAAGAAATGTAGTCTCCGCGGTGATGGAGATGGAATGCCATGACAAATGCCATGACAAGCAAATTGCTATGGATTGTCATGGCATTGCATCACTGTGAGACTGCATTTCTTTTAGGCATTTTTCAAACAATTCACTGCCTTGTCTATGTTATTGCTTACTATTATGCTTTGGTAGATTTTTTCCAAGCATCCATAGCTTGTTCAAAAGCACCTATTTGAGGTTTTTACTTTTTAGCCATAGCATGAAGGCGTTGAACTGTTTGATAAAATGCTTTGGTAGACATGTATGAAAAATGTGGTAGCATAGAAAAAGTAGTGAACTATTTGAAAAAATGCTTCAAAAAAATGTGGTCTCATGGTGATGGAATGCCATAACGAATGCCATGACAAGCAAATTTCTATGGATTGTCATGGCATTCCATCACCATGAGACCACATTTCTTTGAGGCATTTTTTGAAACAGTTCACTGCCTTGTCTATGCTATTGCTACTATTATGCTTTGATAGATTTTTTCCAAGCATCCATAGCTTGTTGAAAGCACCTGTTTTAGGCTTTTAGCCATAGTAACAGAGTAATTGAACTATTTGATAAAATGATTTGGTAGACATGTATGAAAAATGTGGTAGCATAGACCATTTGTCACCACCGATATTTATGTAGTTGTAGTATGTTTTGTGCAATGTAATCAATGATATGAATATAACCAACAAAATCTATTTTCTATAATTCATGGATTGAACTACGTATTTTATATGCTCTCAATAATGCGTATGCTATAGAAGTACGCATTAATTTTTTTTTAAAGTAGTATACTATGTATGATACTATCAACAATGTAATTATATATTGATTACTATTTCTTTTTACATAATCTAACGTATTTCAAACTTTTCATAGGCTGCCCAACACATCGAAGGCAACAAAGGCAAGACTAAAAAAGTACGGGTAACACAAACTTGGCTTTGGTGGTTATATGAAATTAGCCGCTTGAATTGTAAGTATCAATAAATGAAATATTGCATCCAAATTATAATAAATTGAAAACAATTTTGGTTTTATCACCATAGAAGCAAAATTCATGATCTTCTACAAAAGCGTAGGGCTCGAATTCAATAGAGTTCCCACGAAGAGGACACGAAGATTGCCTTCTAGCAAGGCTATGGAGTCATGGCTGAATGCCTAAGAGTCTTACTGGGCAAACACAATCTTCCATTGCATCGGAGCATGGGGTAAATAAACTCAATAAAGTTTATTTAAAATTGAATACTTGTGCAATCTATTCAATATTAATTTCCACCATAAAAGTAATTACATGCCTATTTGTTTTAAACATTCAAGCAATGATAATCTTGCACATGACATTGGAATACGGCTTGGTGAGGGTGGAGCAGAACATGCAGATGAAGGTCATGGTGTGCATCTTGGTACTTTAGAGCATGTAGAGCGTGATCAACATGTTGAGCATGATCAGGCTAGAGAAGATCAGGAATATGATGTGGCCCCATCAGGTAAAGAGGACCACTCTAAAGTTCTTTTAAACATATTTAATTGCAATTGGTGTATTAATTAATGCAACCTTTCATGTTTCAACTTTAGAGCATGTAGAGCGTGATCAACGTGTTGAGCATGATCAGGCTAGAGAAGATCAGGAACATGATGTGGCCCCATCCGGTAAAGAGGACCACCCTCATGTTCTCTTAAACATATTTAATTTCAATTGGTGTATTAATTAATGTAACCTTTCATGTTTCAACTGTAGATCAAGATTTAGAGGGTGTTCAACATGTTGAGCATGAGTCTATAACAAAAGTTCAGGAACATGATGTGGACCCATCAGGTAAAGAGAACCACTCTAATGTTCTTTTAATTAATCAAATACTTGTAAAAATAATAATAAAACATATCAGTTTAACATTTCTTTCTTATTGCAGCAGATCCCCCATTGAAGCGGCATCCACGTCATGAGCAGACGACTACGCGTACATTAAGATCACAAGCATAGGGCATAACAACTAAAGGGGAGATAGATATTGATTTAGAAAACAATACTCCACTTCAGATTTATGTAGCTTTGAAAAAGAAACAAAAAAAAAGTGATTGTAATCATACCATGACAACCATACTTTTGATAATATGTAAAAACTTAAAGAATGAATATTATATGTTAATGAATGAATGTGAATATGTTAATTAATGAATGTTATATGTTAATGAATGAATGTTATAGGTTATTAATGGATGAATGAATGAATGTTCTATGTTATAAATGGATGAATCAATGATTAATGCTATATGATTGGGTATGGGGAATTAAGAGTGATGTGAAGGGGGGGAGGGGCCAAATGAGCTTCCACCGTCACGTGGTTGGCCTTGTAAAGTAGAGAATATTAAACTATTCTCAAAACAAAGAGAAGCTCAATAAGGTAATGCACTTTTCAATATAAGAAATGCATTGTTTGAAGCATCAAACCAATAAGTAGTCTATATGTATGATAAGTCGTCAGTCTCCGCAATGGTACATTTCCATGAATTTAAAAAAAATAAAAAAATTGCTTCTTCGTCGCAATTTCGACGACAACCACCGACGAAAACCATTAACGAATGAACAGAAAGGCTCGACAAAATTTCTATAGCTGCGACAACTATTTCATCGTAACTCCCTGCCCATTTCGTTGCCCTTCCGACAATCTTTCAGCGTTGCTACCATGCTACTCCCCACCCATTTCGTCGCACTTTCGATGAACTTTTGGTGTTCTTCCGACGCTACTCCTTGCTAATTTTGTCGCAACATCGACGAACTCTTGGTGTTGTTTCAACACTACTACTTGCCTATTTCGTTGCACATTCGACGAACTTTTGGTGTTGTTTCGACGCTACTACTTGCCTATTTAGTCGCAATGGCAATGAACGTCTGTTGTTGTTTTGACGCTACTACTTTCCCATTTCATCGAACCGGCAATGAACTTCTGGTGTAATTCATTGGTGGATACACAAAGTTTTCGTCAATATTCTGACGAAATCCTGAGGTATTTCACGATGCCGTCGACCGACGATTCTTCGTCGTTATTTCAACATTTAATTTGTCATCGGCCTTTCGACGAAAAAACAATGATGAAAATATTTTCGCCATTGCGTCGCTCTTCCAACAAAGATTTGTCGAACGACCGATGAACGACCGTCAGAAAATGGTGTCAAATCTAGTAGTGATTGTTTGCTTTGAGAGGTTGATTAGGAAATGTACAAAGGGAGAGTTGGTTACCAGATTGTATCCAGAATGCACAAGTTGTAATCTTTGAAAAGGCTATGAGCCTAAGTTGTATTGTAACCTCTAGTTGTTGAATAATACAATGGCTCGATCTTTGGATTGTGGGATTTTTTACCCAAAAGGGTTTTCCCTATGTAAATCTGTGTGTTCTGGTTTTCTATCTTATCTTTCATCTATTATTGGTTCTGCTTCTAGAATCTATTATTGCATGATGTTGAATTTACATGTGCTTCTCTTAGAAGGATTAATGTGGGAAATGAACTGTGTCTGTTTCCACTTTAGGACATAGTTGTATGTGTCTTTGAGGTAATCTAATCAAAATTGAAGTTACCAAAGGCACCACTATTCTTAGAGATTTCTATGAGATGCCCTAATTTCCCTTACAAGTGGTATCAGAGCCTTCTTTTGGTTGCTAGTTCTAGGTATTTCTCTTGTGAAGTTTCTCAGTTTGTTGGGCTAGAGGAAATCTGGAGGAATGAACTGATTTATTGATCCTTTGGTGAGTGGAAGTCTTGTGATATTTGGAGACAACACGCAGCTTGAAGGATGGTGGAGTTGGAGAAGGGATTTGATCATGTTGCTTTGATGTGATCTGTGTCTCCTGGTTGGTAGTAGTATATCCTTGGTGTATGAGGTGGATTTCTTTTCTCCGTGGCTGTGTAGCAGTAAAGCTTTCATATTTGGTGTCTATCTGAGAGGCTCCTGGATGATATGGAGAAGCCTAGTTTGTTTCTCAGCCATGGAAGAGAGTGCTTATGCTAGGTGGTGTTTCCTGGTGTTGGAAGGCACTGTTTCCTATTAACCTCGAATACATGAAGGCTATGAAGTTAATCATGAGATGATTTGCAAGATTCTAAAATAGCCTTTCTCTCTTTCTCGGATGCATGTACATGTTGGTGGTTTAGATTTGGCCTGAAAGGGGCCTAGATTTCTTGAACTGTTGTTTCCTTTTTTAAGGATGTTTTGTATTTGCATGGCTCAGTGGTTTTGCAGGTTTTACACAGTTAAGAAAAACTTGTGGTTATGTGGAGTTGTTGTTAAGCCATTTTCTAGACCCTGGCTTTTGGGGTGTTGCTGGATGAGATAGTTGCAGTTCTGCATACATGCTTTGTGCATGGTTTGAGGAGGTGTATCTTCTTCTCTACATGGGAGTGTTGGTACATGATTTGTCACTCAACATTCTTGTGGTGGTGCTTGTGGGTTCCTTAATTATGGTGCTCATTGTGGAAATGTTTGGAAAATTAAGTTTGGTGTGATCTAGTGTTTTGAATCATGTTGTCTACACGGTTATTCTCTTTGAAATCCTAGTGTTGTTGTTTCCAATGTGATGATGGGTGTGCATGTTCGATGTTTGTGATCTACAAGTTATGTGGTTGGTGGATTAGCTACCCATTGGCTGTAGTGAGATAACTTGTATGTGGACTGTCTTTATCCACGAGGTTGATTCATTGCTGGTGTAGACTTGTTAGCTGGCCTTGTCTGTGGTCACTTGTGCATTGGTGTGATTGCTTTGAGATGAGAGGATGGGTATTGTTGAGAAATTGAATAGTTGGTTATGGGAACCAGAAGTAGGTGGTCATGATGCTTGGAGAGCTCGGATGTCACGTTTCAATGGGAGCTTTAGCAGTGACTGTGTGTTCATCACATGGTGGTGAATGGTCTTCTTTAGTGTTGGAGATGTTTCTTTGGGGAGCCCTTAGACCCTGTTGTTGTAGAAGGTTTCTTTCACATTTGCATGGACATTATTTTGAAGATGTGCAACATCTTGGATCCATGGAGTACACTTGGTGTCTTTGGCTAAGGTGTTCGTGGTGCTTGATAGGTGATGTTGTTTTTGAGTATATTTGCTTTATGTCATGGTATACTCTTGCTTGTGCACTAGAGTTTTGGCATTGTGCATTGTACTTGAGACAATGGAAAATTCACTTGAAGTATGGTATCTCCTAAGGGGATATGTAGATCATGGTGTCATGATAAGTTTCTGATTTAGATGATTGGAGCTTTGATAGTGGTCTGGTAAATTCTTTGTGTTTTTTGGTGCTTTGATTATTTTCTTAATACTTCGTGATAGTGTAGTAATGTAGTTGAAACTTAGCATGAGATAATCGGTTGCTAGTACTCATGGATACATGAAGAATAAGGTGAGGTTGTTTTTCTCTTATGAGAGAAGTATTGCTGCTTGTTACTCTTGTTAAAGTTTTTCAGTAGAAAGTCCGAGAAGCCTACACCTTGATTGAACATGAGTTCAATAAGAGACCTATGAGGAGATTGCTCTTGGATTAGTTATGGTGGCTTATATATCTTGAAGGAGTATTCTTGTTCCCACTCTTGGTCTGCTCGACAGTTTATCTGAGAGGTATTTGGCCCATTATATTTTTCAGATGTGGTTGATGTGCACTTTCATGATATGGATCTTGAATTGCTATTTAATGGTTCTGGAGGATTCATAGTGGAAGTTGTACAACCTGTTTATCTCCTTGAGCTTTTGTGTTATGTGTTTTACTAATGAGAATTGGTAGGAGATGATGTATGGGCTGATTTCCTAAAATGGGGAATGAACTAGCTTGATCTTCTTTGAGAGCCTTACATCCATGTTGATTACATGATATTAGAAGTTGGTTTGATCTTGGTGATTGAACGGTTGGTTGTTGTTAAGGCTTTTCTTTTGGGATGTGAAGGAGATCATTCTTGTCACAATTGGCTATTAGAAGTGTATATAGGAGGATGTTCTACAGGGATATGGTGTGCAGAGTTTCTCTCTTTGGTCTTGGTTTACTTCTTGGATGTTTGGTTTCACATTTCATTGGTTTGAGGTTTGGTTGGAGCTATAGTAATCACTTGCTTGTGTTCATGTGTTTTCACTCATGTTCATGGGTGATGACATGGAGGTTCTTAATCCTTTTTCTTTTGATAGTGTGTGGAGAACTTGGGAGAACTGTGAAGACTTGCGGTGAGAGAAATGAATCATGTAACGGTTTGTTGCAGGTTGTGCGTATCATTGTGGATATTTTTGGTACTACATGGTTACGTTTTCTATGTGCTGTTATTGGTAGACTTGGTATGTCTTTGATCTTTCAGATTTGGAATTACTTAGGCAGTGGGAGTTCCTGTTGTGTTTTGTCTTCTTCGACTGGTTGGCACTTGGAGCTTGTTTTTACTATTATTGAGTTGGTTATAGTTTGGCATGAGTTTACTAATACTGATACCTTTGAGGTATGTGAGATTGGATGGAATAGCACAAGCTGTGGGTGCTATTTTTAGTCATGTGGGTTTATCAGTTGTATGGAAGCAATCATTCTAATTATTGTTCTAAAATGGTGTATTTTGTCTTGTTTCTGGAGAATGACTTCACTGTTGTGTTCTGATTGAAGCTTTGAAGTTGATATTGCTTCTTTATAGCATTTGAGCACAGTGAAGTGGTAGTAGTATCTTGTTGATGATATCACTGGGATCTCTTGCTTGTGTTCGTTGGAATGGTGCTTATTCACCTTGGCTTGTATCTTTCTTCCACATGTGCCATGTTGGAAGATGACAAGGATTGTTGGCTGAATGGTGGACATCTTAGATGTTGGAGCAGAATTCTTGATGGAGCATGAGAGCATGTTTGAGGTCTATGAGGTTTCCTGGAAGGCTATGATTGGTTGCATTTCGGTTGTTTTGTTGGACAGTGAGTTGCAGTTGAATGCCTGGTCTTTGTTGCAGATTGTTTGGTGGACTGTTATCTGTGGAATCTTGTTGATTGGGTGTCTTGAGTATTGTAGGGTTTGGATTGTTGGAGCTAGTGTGATCTTAGTTCCTAATTACTTTGGAGGTGCCTATGTGATCTTCGTCAAGTAGGAGATTGTTGGAATTATTGCCTCAATCTCACAGGTTGAAACCTTTGAGAAAGCATAGTTGGTGTGACATCCTTTGTGTCTGGCCGACTAGCAGCTAAAACCTTGTTGAAATTACACAGGTCATTGTGACCTTGCGTTTGTTTCACCGAAGGAGCCTATCACTGTGACATTTGGTTCGATATAACCTCTCACCGCTTGTGGAGATCTCTGGCCAACAGGCCATTCTATCAAATATCGAGGAGAGTCTTGGGTGTTTGCTATGAGCTCTCAATGATGTGTTAATGTCTCATCGACAGCGTTTGGTTTGAAGTCATCGGGGAAACTCTCGCTAGAAGGAATACTATCGGTAAGAAGTCTTACCGATGAGGGAATGTCACACCGACAATATTCTCTCAAGGAAACTCAAAGGGCTTCGGGAAGATTTCATAGTGACCGATGAAGGTCTTGCCAATAGGGACACACTTGGAGGCATCGGGGTAACACTAAGGGTTCGCTAAGAACTCTTAGCGATGGATAGAAGTCTTGCCGATGGGAATCCTGATGTTGGTATGACTCTTGGTGACTGCTCGATGTTCGGTATGACTTGAAGGCTCATTATGAAGTCTTGGCAAAAGGACGATAGTCTCACCGATGTGAATTCTCATGTCTATGTGACTTATGGAGCTTTGGTATGACGTCTCATCGATAGCGATGAGTCTTGGCGATAGCGATACATGTGAAGAAATTTGATATGATGTTTTAGTGACAAGGGGAAGTCTGAGTGATAGCTTTCTAGACTCGGTATAATGTCTTGCCGATAGTGAAGACTCTTGGCAATAATGACGATATGGGCTTTGTGGCATCGAGGAGACATAGTTAGTGTCTCACCGACATGCGACATAGGTTGAACACCTTTTGACTGAGTGAAGACTGTCCGACGTGGTGCAACTTGGACCAATTGGAGGAGCCGAATGGGAACCATTGGAAGATAGTCTGTTGTGGCTGTTCTAAGAGGAAGCTTGATAGACATAAACAAAATGTATATAGCCTGGAATACAAGATGATTCTCTATTAGATTGCTCGATATAGGTGAGCGATAGAGTGAGGGCCGAGTGGCTGGTTGGAAGGCCGAGGCCATGAGGCCGAAATAGAGGAAGTAAGAGTAGGGTTATGTTGTCGAATTCTCTCCTAATCAAGGGTTGAATTCCATGGTTGATCTCATGTTGATCCATACTGTATACTATGTAAGGGTATTGCAATAGTACGAAGATTTTTTGGTTTGAGAGGTTGATCAGGAAATGTACAAAGGGAGAGTTGGTTAACAGATTGTATCTAGAATGAACAAGTTGTAATCTTTGAAAAGGATATGAGCCTGAGTTGTATTGTAACCTCCAGTTGGTGAATAATACAATGGCTTGATCTTTGGAGTGTGGGGTTTTTTACCCGAAAGGGTTTTCCCCACATAAATCTGTGTGTTCTATTTTTTGTCTTATCTTTCATCTATTATTAGTTCTGCTTCTAGAATCTGTTATTGCATGATGTTGAATTTACATGTGCTTCTCTTAGAAGGATTAATGTGGGAAATGAATTGTGTCTATTTCTGCTTTAGGACATAGTTGTATGTGTCTTTGAGGTAATCTAATTGAAATTGAAGTTACCAAAGGCACCACTATTCTTAGAGATTTCTATGAGATGCTCTAAATTTCCCTTACAACCTCAACCATAAAAGGAAAAAAAAAAAGTTTATGAAATATAGAGGAATGTAGATACAAATAAAGGAATGCACATGAAGAGACATCAAACGAAATAGTACAGGGGATCAAATTTTGCACATGCACTCACACATAGAACATGCAAAAGAAAACAAAGCAAAATAATAGTAAGACACATGCAAGTCAACCTATAGTAGGTTGTTTGCATCCCAATCTTTTTTAGTATATAAGGGAGGCAGACAACTAGCCAAAGGGACAACATCAAATTCCAAAACTAGGACAAGACTATCTAGCCCCTTTCGCCCACTAAGTGCAAGACAAGGATGAACCGAGATGATTCATGAGAATGAGCTCCTTGCTATAAAGAAAATGATTTGCAGTGAATTTTAAACATGTAATAGTGAGCATGCTATGATCCTACAATGATTACATGATAAGGAGTAAAGTGCATAGTTTTAGTTAAGATGGATACCTAAGGGATCTAAATTTCTTCAATAATCCTTTAAAGGATGACAATTATCGATGTGATGTCCAAAGAATCTATGATATGCACAATATGGTCTATTTTGATTGGTTTGATTTTTGGCTAGATTTTGACGTTTAGGTGGTAAGTTGATTAATCCCCAATGTAGAAGGGTGTAAAAGATAGTCTCAGTCTTGGAAATTTTGAATAGGTCATCGAAAGATTCAGGAAGATCATATAGCTCTTGTAGCTAAAGATTTTTTTGTGCATTTAGTTTTCGCTTCTTCTTCTTTGGTTTGATAATTGTTTGGTTATCAATTTCATCTTTTGACTACAATTCCTATACTTTTTTAGAAAAAGGATCTGTGAGGGGTAGTAAAGTGATCAAAATTTGTGTTTTCTTTTCTCTTATGTGTGTGAAATGTATTGAAAGCTAGTTGAGGAGGAGGTGAATTTTTGTTAATGAGATGAACCAAGGTGCATATAAATTCTATTCCTTCTTCATCCTTAAGCATTGTTCATATGTTCCTTATGAGAGTAATGACATTACAAACAATAGGTGCAGTTCTCACAAAGTCTTGTAAACTTATTAATTCTTCATTTATCTTTTGTGCATTTTGGGGGACATGG
>VDFB02186998.1:0-39138 GCA_007258455.2 Sequoia sempervirens | reverse complement strand
TATAAATTTTAATATGTTTAAATTTTAGTTTATTTATTTTTCTCTCATAAATTTATAATAAATTTTAGTTAATTTTTTTTATATAATTTCATAATAATTTTTAATATTTTATAATATTGTGTATAAATTTGTAATAAATTTTAATTCATTTATTTTTCTGTTATAATTTATAAATTTATAATAATTATTAATATGTTATATTGTATAAATTTTACATTATGTTTAAATTTTTAATAAATATTTTTCAAATTATTTATTAAATTTAAAACAATATTATTAAAATTAAAAATTACGTCTAAAATTTTTAAACATATGATATCATTGTCTTTTTCAAAAGAAAAAACATTATTAGTTAATTTAAAATTACGTCTAAAATTTTAATAATGTTTTTAAATTTAAAACATTAAAAATTAAATTTACATCTAATATTTTATTTTTTTATCATAACAATTAAACATTATATTTTTAAATTATTTGAAAATAACTTAAACTTATATAGACTTAAGTTAAAATTTTGATAATGCTCAAGCCTATACAGAAATTTGAATATGAATTTGATAATCATTCATGTTTATAGTTTTTCTTCAAAATCAACTGCTGCATGTAGATTTATTTAACTTCACTTTTTATCTCTTAATGTTTATCTTGTCTCTCTTTTGCTAGGTATCTTGCTAAAAGAATATGGCTTCTGCAAGTAAAAAGAGTGTTGGCAAACCAAGAGATCCTTGCTGACTACTTGACTAAGCTCTGTGTGAAACAAGTAACAGCTACAATTACACAAGAAGGGTTGATTGGTATTAGTTTGGCGAAGCTTGAGAATGTGTCGACTTCCAACAGTTCTAGTGATGAGGAGTTTGGGGATGATTAGAGGTGTAATGTCCCTTCCTTAGGTAGCTCAGACTATAGCAGTGGTCGCCCTACTATTACGGTTCATGTAGGTCAACAGAATCATAGTTGAAAAAATTGCCAATAACTTGCAAAAATCGCGAGTAATTGCGTGTCAACAGGCAAGGCGAGTAAATTGCACAAACACTCGCAGTCGTGTTTTAATGAAAAACGCGTAGCGATTTTTTTTATCAAAAACGTGCTGAAAAACGTGATATTTTTGCAAAAAAGCGGCCAGCAAAGCTTAAAATGTCGCCTTTATTTTTAACCCTAATTTATTCTTCTTCAAAACAAAGTGTTTGCATTTCATTCATTCACGTCACGCAACCCAGGGCAGAGGAAAAATGACGGCGGAAAGAAAAAACGCGACGCACAGGGAAAATCGATTGACGGCAGCAAGAAAAAACATGACACCGATGGCACAGGAGAAAATTTCGATCATTGTTTGGTGTTTGTTCTCTCACTTAAAGAATTCGTTTGGATCTTCATTTCCAGAAAACCATTGCGCACAGGAATCCGAGTTGGTGTATGTAATAAATTATTTTAAAGTTCATTTATTTTTTTCAAAGTGTCGTCCGTCGTTTTTTCTGAGAAATTTTTAATACATTTTTTATTTTAATAGATCTTAAATTTAATACAAATTTATAATAAATTTTAAACAAATAAATTTACAATAATTTTAATTTTTTGTTTTAAATTTACAATAATTTTTAATATTTTATTATTATATTCAATATTGTATAAAATTATAAATTTTAATATGTTTAAATTTTAGTTTATTTATTTTTCTCTCATAAATTTATAATAAATTTTAGTTAATTTTTTTTATATAATTTCATAATAATTTTTAATATTTTATAATATTGTGTATAAATTTGTAATAAATTTTAATTCATTTATTTTTCTGTTATAATTTATAAATTTATAATAATTATTAATATGTTATATTGTATAAATTTTAAGAATATGTTTAAATTTTAATAAATATTTTTCAAATTATTTATTAAATTTAAAATAATATTATTAAAATTAAAATTACGCTTCAAAATTTTTTTAAACATGATATCATTAATTTTTTCAAAAGAAAAACATTATTATTTAATTTAAAATTACGTCTAAAATTTTAATAATGTTTTTAAATTTAAAACATTAAAAATTAAATTTACATCTAATATTTTTGTTTTTATCATAACAATTAAACATTATATTTTTAAATTATTTGAAAATAACTTAAACTTATATAGACTTAAGTTAAAATTTTGATAATGCTCAAGCCTATACAGAAATTTGAATATGAATTTGATAATCATTCATGTTTATAGTTTTTCTTCAAAATCAACTGATGCATGCAGATTTATTTAACTTCACTTTTTATCTCTTAATGTTTATCTTGTCTCTCTTTTGCTAGGTATCTTGCTAAAAGAATATGGCTTCTACAAGTAAAAAGAGTGGTGGCAAACCAAGCAATCCTTGCTGGAAACATGGAACACCGGGTGCAATACGAGGAGACATTATGTGCAACCATTGCTTCAAGACTTATTTTGGTGGCATAAACCGGCTGAAATACCACCTTGCACGAATCCCTTGTCGAGATGTTGAACCATGTACAAAGGTACCCGAAGAGGCTGAGATGGAGGCCAAAGCACTCCTTGCAGCATATGACCAAAGGAAGGAAAGTAAAAAGAGAGCAGCAGAGGCAATGGCAGCCCCATATGCAGATTTCAGTTCTACAGGGTCACAAAGGGCTACGGGAAGCTCTTCTCTTGGGCCAAGGATACGAGGATTAGGATTTGGAACTGTGGGCAACATCGGTTCTAATTTTTTTGTTCCACGTAATACTCTTGGTGCACAACCTTCATTGGAAGGTACTTCTTGGAATAGAGAGTTGCAAAATGAGGCGAAGTTGGCATGTGCTAAATTTTGGTACTACAACGATATTCCATTCAATGTTGCTTCTAGTCCTTATTGGGAAGAGTTGGTCACTGCATTGACTGTGGCAGGTGAGGGGTTCAAGGCCCCAAGTCGTTATGAGTTGAGTGGGCCATTATTGTAGAATGAGGTCCAAAACACACACAAACTAGTGGAGGAACAGAGGAGAAATTGGGAAAAGAATGGCTGCACCATTATATCTGATGGGTGGACAAATGGCAGAAATAGGAAACTCATCAACTTTCTAGTGGCTTCAGGGGGGCAATTGGTATTTCTAAAATCAGTTGATGCCTCCAATGAAACAAAAAATGCAGAGACCTTGTGCAATATGTTGGATGAGGTGGTGATGGAAGTGGGAGTTCAAAATGTAATTCAAATTGTGACCGACAATGCAGCTGCATATGTGGCAGCCGATAAACTTCTAATGGCGAGGCATCCTACATTATCTTGGAGCCCTTGTGCTGCCCACTGTCTTGACTTGCTCCTTGAGGACATAGGGAAAATAAGTTGGGTGAAGAATGTGGTTGAAGATGGAAGGAATATCACAAAGTACATCTACAATCACACATGGGTCCTAAGTCTCATGAGAGAGCACACTGATGGTAAGGATCTCGTGCGATCAGGAGTCACACGCTTTGCCACCAATTTTCTCACCTTGCAGAGCATTTTAGCTACATTGCCCAACCTCAAGCGCATGTTTGTGAGTGAAAAATGGCTTGAGAGTCCTTATTCCAAGAAGCCTGAAGGAGATAAGGTTAAGAAGACCATTTTTGATGATAGATTTGCAAAACAAATGGAGGAGATCATCAAAGTAAGTTTTCAAACATTTATTGATGATTTATTTTATTTCTTTCTAATATTATAGCTTGCTGATTTTGTTAATTTTTTTATATTTTAGGTGTTAGAACCGTTGGTTAGATTTCTATGATTGGTGGATGGGGATAAAAGCCCCATGGGGTATCTATATGAGGCCATGGATAAGGCCAAAGAGGCAATTCAACATTTATATGGGTCAAACAAGACCAAATATGAACCCATATGGCGCATAATAGATCGGAGGTGGAACCGACAACTCCACCAACATATTCATGTTGCTGCCTACTTTTTGAACCCCAAGTTTTATTTCTATCCTACTTTCAGAGCAGATGCAGAGGTTAAAGTTGGCCTCAATACATGTATTGAAAGATTGATTGGTAATGATGACCTTCGGATCTCATAATTGATGAGATACAGAGCTATAAGAGGGGCCGAAGGGCCATTGTTTTCTTCTAAGGATTGCATTCGTAGGAGAGACACTCTACAGCCAGGTAACAAATTTATTTGTTTAATATTATTTTACTATTTATGACATTATGTTAATGTTTAAGTTTATTAAATCCTTACTAAGTTATAAATGGTTATCATTGTAGATTTGTGGTGGGAAGATTATGGTGCCACAATGCCTAATCTTCAAAAGGTTGCCATTCGTATTTTATCTCAGCCTTATAGTGCATCTGGTTGTGAGTGCAACTGGAGTTGCTTTGAGGCCATTCATACAAAGAAGCACAATCAGTTGACTCAAAAGTGCTTGAATGACCTTGTCTACGTGCACTACAACCTTCGGTTGCATGAGAAGAAGGTAAAAGGGTTGAGTTCACATGAAGCACTTGACCTTGATGACATTGATCCATACTCAGATTGGATTGCTGAGCCTGATGAGGTCAATGTGGAACCATGGATAAGTGATGATGAGTTTGTTGAGATGGAGAGGGAGGCAGATGTAGCTGAATGGGAAGCAGAGGTGGCAGCCTATGAGGGGGAAGAAGGCGAGCTTGGTCAGCCAATAGAGGATGTTTCTTCACACACACAATTTGATCCTATCCCTATGGATGAGGCACCTATTGGGGCACCTGTTGAGGCTTCTATTGAGGACATTCCACCTATACCATCTACTTCAGTACCACCCACACAGCAGCGACAAAAACTTTTGAGTTTTAGTCGTAGAAGAAATTTAGGATAGATAATTTTTATTGATACTGAAACTTGAAGTTGATATGTATTGAGAAGTCAAACTTGTTTTTTGGTCTATGATACATTGATGATTGATACGTATTAAGGTTTTAAACTCTAATTTTGATTTATAGATGATGAAATCAGTAAATACATTGATGATTGATATGTATTAAACTCTAATTTTGATTTATATATGATGAAATCAGTAATATGTTCTGAAAATTCAGTTTATATGTGTGGTTTTTAAGAATATTTTAAAAAATTATGTGTTTTCAAATGTTAGATAAATTTGTCGAGTTATTGCCAAGTTTTTCCCTGAGTTTTTTCCGAGTCCCGAGTTTTTAAAAATTTTGGGTCTGCCGAGTTATTGCCGAGTCCGAGTTTTTCAACTATGAACAAAATGATAAGAGGGTCCCAACCGAGGAATGCGGAGCTTGGCTAGGGGCTTTATGAGCCTTTCCGTTTGGAGTTCAGTTGATGAATCCAGGGATAAATTGGAAATATTAAAGTTTGTTTTAATGGAATAGTAAATAGTGAATAGTAATAGAGAATTATAAGAGGAATAGTGAAAAGTGCCCCCATCCTAGCAATTCAAGTTGTTTTTAATTGTGAACGCATTTTATTTTAAAATATTTGGTGTGTGGAAATGTGAAAAATATTTACTTTTGAAATTGTGAACGCATTTTATTTTAAAATATGCAAGATAGAACAAAATAGAAGTATTGATTTAATTATTGCTTTGATTTATATCTCTATATCTGTTACTAATTCAATTTCGTTGTTGCACGCCTGAGTGCACCTGAGTTGCAGGTGGTCGAAGACCAATTCACATTTATATATATATATATATATAGCAAAAGCATTTTAAATTGTTCAATCCATTTCAAAAGTTTACTTTAAAAATTATGCCATTAATAAGAGTTTTCAAAAATAAACTCAATGTAAAAGAATCAAAACAAATTGCATTTTCTGTATATAAAATATAACATTTGCATTTCATTATGATTATGCACATGGCCAAGTATATCAATGCATTTTTACTTATATTCACCCATACTCAAAAGAGATCAATAAACGAATAAATATTCACATTTGTGTGAGACCAATAGCTTCAATAAATACATTTGTATCAATGTTACATCAAAATCTTAATAACACATCTATTCCAATGTTGCAGTAACAAATGCCAAATACATTTACATTTACAATGGGCTTCACAAGCCATTCCAGTAGGATACTCAAGTACATAAATAGTAAAGTAAAAACTCTGATCCTCCAACCACCGTGACACCATCGGTCTTCTTGCGAGTTGGGGCCAAGAGTGTGATTCAGGCACCTTTTCTGCCCAACCATGAAGTACATGACTTCCCCCGGTTCCTTCCTAACTTGAAGGAATCCCCGACCCTGTATAAGGAGCCTAGCAACCTGACACAATAAAACAAGAGCGAACTCTCGATGCATGCCTGGTGCCTATATGCATTTCTAATATGAGAAAACATATTTCTTGCAACAAGAGGTGGCAGAGACTAAAATACATATATTTCTAGGCTTTTAAAACAAATCCAACTATTTCAATGGTACAAGTGCTTGGCCAAGCATAAAATTAAGAAAAACAAGTGTTATTTTCAGAAAAGGTGAAACTACCATCTCTGTGGACCCACCTTCAACATCCTGTCCCAGAAGTTACCAGAATACAGTAAAAAGTGTAAAAATAGAAAATTATGCATTTTTCCTTACATGCTTCATACATTTCATTGATTCAAAAAGGAATTTTTCATATTCCCATATTCATAATATGTTTATCAAACTGGTTTCTCTTCACATTTGCAATGAGAATTCATCTATCTTTAAAGTGTAAAAGAGAGAGTTTTCAAGTATTTCATGAGTTCAATCTCTAAATGTTTAACCCAAATAAATAGATTTAAAGTTTCAGAATTTAAGTAAAATATGTTCTCTTTCTCAGCAAAATCACAAAAGTCAACATGTATTCCTCTATTTGATAAAGATTTGTTTTCAGTTCATTAAAATCTGCTCTTTTCTCAGCATAATTTCTTCTGTTTAGTAAAGAAATTTGTTCTCACTCCAAGCTACTCTCTTGAATGTTCTTTGCTCAAGTTTGGTTTTTAAATGTAAAGAATTGTATGTATATCATGGTACTTTTCAGTGTATTATCACAAGCAAAAGTAATAATTTTCTGTTTAAAAACAGTGTTCTCAGATTTTTGTATATTTCTATATCTTCAAGATTCAAGCTGATTTGAAAGTAAAATTCCCAATTTGCTACAAGTTTCTGTTTAAAATAATATGCAGAAAATAGGATAATTCTTTCAGAAAAATAGAGGTTGCATATTTGTATCTATGTTTTCTAGTGTATACTAATATTCAGAAATCTACATCTGTATGCAACATAAGAATATGTGACCAAAAGAAAATCACCAATTTTGCATGATTCCAAGAACTACATTTCCATAGTTTCAGCTTCAGGGATACTGAAATGTTTATATATATATATATTTGTCTGAAATATATCATGTTCTGCAGATGGTTATATCTGTATAAATTCACATTTATATATATATATATATATTTACACAGCTCTCTGTGTGTATATATATAAATATATATATATATATATATATATATATATATATATATATATATGAAATTGTATATATATACTTATCTTTCCATGTAAATCTGCTGCACAGAATACACAACATGCTATTGAAAAATGAATTCGAAGTTTGAAACATAAAATAAAGACACAGAAGTGTCTGGAGGCCACACCTCTACCAAAGGGGAGGGCGCGGGCTGTGAGGAGGCCGTGCCCTCTCCACAGGCCGTGGCCTGTGGAGGGCGCGAGCCTCCCCACAGCCCCGTCCCTTCCCTTGGGACGGGGTTGGGGATTAATCCCCACACAAAATCTAATGCCAGTAACAAGTATTCGCCCAGCTAAAACCTGAATATGGATTCATTCAAAGAATTCTGAAACAGGAAGAGATATATATATATGCACAGAAATACCAATTCTTACATATATATATGTATATATATATATATATATATATTTCCATATGTTATCTTTTCTCTCACAATTTTCTATACAAAAGAATAGCAAATGAGGGCAGTTTCATGAAATGCAGATTGCAAAAGAATATAACCCTGTTCTGGAAGAAAGAAATTGGGCATTTTCTCAACAATGTAAACAAATGAAGAGAAGGTTTTTCCCAGATTTAAAAATGAAACTTGAAGACATTTTCTCGGGCATTTGTAATCATTTTCATAAAATTCACAAATCGACATCCACCCACACTTAGTTTATTAGAACATTATTTTGGTAATAAATTTTAACCCAATTTTCTCGGGACTATCTTTTCTATTTAATATTAGTTTCCTCTCCCTTATCTTGGACTTTGAATTAAAACATATGCAAATAAAAATACTTCCATTTTATTTCAATTTCATAAATAAATAAAATTTAATAAAAAGATTTTCAATTATTTGCACAGAAAGTGGGATAGATAATTCAATAAATATTTACTTCATAAACACATATTTATTTGGCTTGTTAATTAAGATAGATTTAATAAAAAAAATCATAATCCTTTTAAAACTTCAATTAATAATTAATTTATATTTATGTTATTATTCTTATTATTTATTTATTCAAACCATTTATTACCTATTTGTAAGTAATTCAAAACAATCAAATTGAAACAGTCATTGCCTAAATGCAACTATATGATTTTTAGGTGTTGTGTGTGTGACCGAGAGTTCTTCCTCTTTTACCCTATCGGGAAGCTAGCCTTCTTTCCTCAATCACACTCTTGGTCTTCGACCACCTGCAACTCAAGTGCACTCAGGCGTGCAACAACGAAATTGTATTAGTAACAGATATAGAGATATAAATCAAAGCAATAATTAAATCAATACTTCTATTTTGTTCTATCTTGCATATTTTAAAATAAAATGCGTTCACAATTTCAAAAGTAAATATTTTTCACATTTCCACACACCAAAGCATTGTATTATATCATATTACTCTAACACACACCATCATTCATATAATAAATCCACACAAAGCCATGGACAAAACAACATCAAAGTCTGAGACGTGACATCCTTCCCCACTTGGAAGAGACATCGTCTCGATGTCTAAAAGCAAGTTACACAACAAAATTGAGATACCAGTATTTCATAAGTCTCTACATAAAAGAAAATAAGAGTATGCTAACATCTCAAATGAGGAAAGACTCTATCTATATCCTCAACATTCTCCCAGGTGGCATTATCCACTGAATACTGGTCCCACTAGACCCTGTATTGTATAATGTCCCTATTCCACAACTTAACGCTGCGCTCTTCCAGGATCCTGATGGGCTCCACCTGTATCACCCCTGGGTCCTGAACTTGCAATGCACGCCAATCAAGGATATGAGCAATATCTGGATGGTAAGGCTTAAGTACTGAGACATGAAATACATTATGTATCTGGGATAGAGTTGGTGGCAGAACAAGCCTGTAAGCAACTGGATTCACCACCTCCAAAACATCAAAGGGGCCAACAAACCTAGGGGCCAACTTAGAGTTCTTGCTGAAAGAGATTGAACTCTTATGCGGCCGAACCCTCAAAAAGACCTTATCTCCTACAGAGAACTGCCTGAAGCTTCGGTTCTTGTCTGCTAGACTTTTCTGTCTATCTGCAGCTAGTTTTAATTTTTCCTTAATGATCTTCATTTGGTCTTCCATTTCTCTGAGCATCTCAGGGCCAATCACAACCCTGTCTTCTACTCTATCCCAACTAATGGGTGTCTGACATTTACATCCATAAAGAGCTTCAAAAGGTGCCATACCCAAAGAAGCATGGTAGGATTTGTTGTAAGCGAACTCTACCAAAGGCAAATACTCCTCCCACTTATGTTGTTGCTCCATACAATACATGCGGAGAAGATTTTCTACTACCTGATTCACCCTCTCTGTCTGACCATCGGTCTGAGGATGATATGTGGAACTGAAAATCAATTTAGTTCCTAGGGAAGAGTTCAATGTGATCCAAAACCTGGAAGTCATCTGAGTGTCTTGATTTGAAATGATTGTTTCCGGCACTCCATGCAAACGAAAGATTTCCTGAATAAATTTTCTTGCTAAAACCATTGAACCATCTTTGAGGTTTCCAGGAATAAAATGAGCAACCTTTGTCAACTTATCCACCACAACCAAGATGGTATTATGTGGGTTCCTAAACATTGGCAACCCCTGAATAAAATTCATAGTGATAACCTGCCATTTATACTCTGGCACCCTATGAGGATATAAGAGTCATACCGGATGCACATGCTCAGCCTTGACTTGCTGGCATTCCAAGCATCGGGCTACATATGAAGTAATATCCCTTTTAAGTCTTGGCCAGAAGTACAGTGGCCTAAGTCCTTCCATCATCTTTGTAATACCAGGATGTCCTGAGTATGGTGCATTGTGGAACTCCTCTAGCACCAACTCTCTCAAGTTTGCAGAACTAGGAATGTACATCTACCCTTGGAATCTCAAGAGCCCATCCGATTCAAATACATAACCCTCATATCGACGATCCAAGGAATTCTCCCCTAGGGCTTGTTTCACCCTTTCATAATGTTCATCCCCAAGTGAGGATTGAACTACCTGCTGCCTGAAATCTGATTTTATGGTAACCATGGCTGCAAGGTGCCTCCTTCTACTCAAGGCATCAGCCACCCCGTTTTCCTTACCCTTAATAAATTCAATTCCAAAGTCATATTCACTCAAGAATTCTAGCCATCGCCTTTGTCGGGCATTAAGATTGGGTTGAGTGAAGATATATCTTAATCCTGTATGGTCTGTCTTCAGTTCAAAAGGCTTTCCCAAGAGATAATGCCTCCACATCTGTAAAGCATGGACTATGGCTGCCAACTCTAAGTCATGTGGTGCATAGTTTAATTCATGTTGCTTTAACTTCCTCGATTCATATGCTACCACTTGCCCTTCTTGCATAAGAACTGCTCCTACCCCTTCCCTTGATGCATCAGTAATAACTATAAAATGGCCATTCGGATCGGGCACAACCAGGATGGGTGCAGTAGTGAGTTTCTCCTTAAGCAGCTGAAAAGATCTCTCACACTTATCACTCCATTCAAATTTCTTTTCTTTCTTCTGTAGTGCAGTGATGGGTGCTGCAATTGTCGAAAACCCCTAAACGAATCTTCTATAATAACCTGCAAGACCCATGAAACTTCGAACTTCAGAGACATTCTGCGGCGCAGGCCAATCCATAATTGCCTTAATCTTTTCTGGGTCCACCTTTACCTCTTCTGCTGAAATAACGTGTCCCAAATAGTGCACCTCAGATTGGAAGAAAGTGCATTTAGACATCTTTCCATACAGCTTATGTTCCCTCAATCGCTGCAACACAATTCTCAAATGCTCCTCATGTTCTTCCTCTGACTTAGAATAGATCAAGATATCGTCAAGAAAGATTAGGACAAAGTTATCTAAAAAATCTTGGAAGACACTATTCATCAGGTTCATGAAAGCTGCAGGGGCATTACTTAGCCCAAATGGTAGCACCGTAAACTCGTAGTGCCCATACCTTGTTCTGAAGGCAGTTTTGTGAATATCTTCTTCGTTCAATCTCAACTGGTGGTATCCCGATCTTAAATCAATTTTCGAGAATACCTTGGCATCTTTCAGCTGGTCAAAAAAGTCATCAATGCGTGGGAGCATGTATTTGTTCTTGATAGTGACCTTGTTAAGCATCCTATAGTCAATGCATAACCTCAAGTTCCCATCCTTCTTTTTCACAAAAATAACTGGAGCTCCCCAAGGCGACACGCTTGGTCTAATAAATCCCTGCTTCAACAATTCTTCCAGTTGGGCCTTAAGCTCAAATAATTCTGTCGTGTTCATCCTGTAAGGAGCTTTAGACTGAGGTTCTGCCCCTGGTAGCAAATCAATAGAAAAATCAAACACACGCCTAGGCGGTAGCTCAGTTAGTTCTACAGGAAAAACATCCTCAAATTCTTTCAGAATGAGATGATCATTAATTGAGGTTTCTTTCTCGTCAAGATCCTTGACCTTTATTGCAAAGATAGTGCATCCCTTCCGACTTGCCTTTTTCAACTGCATGGCGGAGACTTGCCTAACTTTAAAGGCTTTTTAATGCCACAAAGCTCCACATGGTTTCCTCTATCATCAAGACACTTTATTGACTTCTCTTCGCAATCAACAAGAGCCTTATGTTCAGAGAGCCAATTTATCCCTAATATTACATCGTAAGACCCCAATGGTGCAACATACAAATTTACTTGCGTTTGAAGGTTAGGGAGTTCAAGTTTACTGAAATACATGCATTGCTCTACCTTCCTCTCTACCCGGTTTCCATACTAAAATTTCTAAGAATTTTCCATATAACTCGGTCTAACTGATAACTTAGTCAAAACATGAGGATCTACAAAACTATTAGTAGCACCAGTATCAATCAAAACAGAAATAGGGCATCCAAACAATTTACCTGATAGCTGGATAGGAGTGGCCTGATAATTTGCTTGGCGATTGTCAACCGCCGCATGAATATGATGTTGATTCTTGTTATTCTGTTTGTTATTCCTCTGAGGGCACACACTGGCGTAATGCTCACCACCACAGGTATAACAACCCCCATGAGGTGCTTTGGGCTTGTCAGAAAATTCTCTCCTGTTATTATCATTCCTTTTATTGAAATTGCCCCTCTTGTTGTTATTGTTCCTGTTTCCATCGTTGCGGTCTTGAGGACTACCATCCCTCTTCAGATTTATGATTTGCCTGTTATCATTCCCTTGATTGTCCTATTTGCTCTGACCACCCTGATTGTTACTACCTTGACGATTTCCCTGGAACTTCTTATTGCCATACTTGGCTTCCCTGCTCTTCTTATAGTTAGCAGCTTGCTGCAGCTTGTGCTCCTGTTTAATTTCCAAATCAAAAAATTCATCCATGGTGGCCAGATTATGCAAATCTATTTCATTTCCAATTTGAGGTCTAAGCCCCAAAATAAATTTTCAAACTCAAAACCTCTCATCATGCTGGTACTGGGGTGCGTACTTGAGCAAGTGAGAGAATTTTTCCCAATACTGAGTCACTGTCATGCCACCCTGTATGAGTACCTGGAATTCTGTCATTTTCTTATCAAAGTAAGATTGTGGTAACCACCTCTTCCTAAATAACTGTAGAAACTTATCCCAAGTTACCTTCCCATGCATAAACTGCTTATCCACCCTTTCATTTTCCCACCAAGTAGCAGCCTCACCGGTGAGCTGATAAGAACCCCATTCAGCCTTTGTTTCATCAGATAGATTTCGTAGGGCAAAATACCTCTCCATTTCTATAACCCAGGCTTCTGCTCCATCTCCAAGGGTTTTCCCATCAAATTTTGGAGGAGCGACCTTCTTTAGGTCTTTTCCCAACTCCTCAGCCACCCTATTTAGATTTCCTTCATTTCCAGGTGGTTCAACATTTGTTTCTCCATCAGTTTCATTTGTGTTTAACCCTTGATGGCCAACTCGCCTCTCCTGTTCTAGTTCCTCAATTCTAGCCCCCTGACTTTGTAGCAAGGCCAAAATTTGGTCCAGTTTATCATTGGGATCTCCACGAGATCCTCCAGTCCGCTGGTACACTCTATTCTCCATTTAAGGTTACCCTGGTTAAAGCACAACGTCATACGTAGTTAGGCATAGGTCCTAGAGTTGAACCTTGCCACTCTAATACCAAAATGTAACGCTTGGGAGATAGGCAAAAGCATTTTAAATTGTTCAATCCATTTCAAAAGTTTACTTTAAAAATTATGCCATTAATAAGAGATTTCAAAAATAAACTCAATGTAAAAGAATCAAAACAAATTGCATTTTCTGTATATAAAATATAACATTTGCATTTCATTATGATTAAGCACATGGCCAAGTATATCAATGCATTTTTACTTATATTCACCCATACTCAAAAGAGATCAATAAACCAATAAATATTCACATTTGTGTGAGACCAATAGCTTCAATAAATACATTTGTATCAATGTTACATCAAAATCTTAATAACACATCTATTTCAATGTTGCAGTAACAAATGCCAAATACATTTACATTTACAATGGGCTTCACAAGCCATTCCAGTAGGATACTCAAGTAAATAAATAGTAAAGTAAAAACTCTGATCCTCCAACCGCCATGACACCATCGGTCTTCTTGCGAGTTGGGGCCAAGAGTGTGATTCAGGCGCCTTTTCCGCGTCTCAGACTTTGATGATGTTTTGTCCATGGCTTTGTGTGGATTTATTATATGAATGATGGTGTGTGTTAGAGTAATATGATATAATACAATGCTTTGGTGTGTGGAAATGTGAAAAATATTTACTTTTGAAATTGTGAACGCATTTTATTTTAAAATATGCAAGATAGAACAAAATAGAAGTATTGATTTAATTATTGCTTTGATTTATCTCTATATTGTTACTAATACAATTTGGTTGTTGCACGCCTGAGTGCACTTGAGTTGTAGGTGGTCGAAGACCAAGAGTGTGATTGAGGAAAGAAGGCTAGCTTCCCGATAGGGTAAAAGAGGAAGAACTCTCGGTCACACACACAACACCTAAAAATCATGTTTGTTTTGAATTACTGAAATAGGTAATAAATGGAATAAATAAATAATAAGAATAATAACATAAATATAAATTAATTATTAATTGAAGTTTTAAAAGGATTATGATTTTTTTTATTAAATCTATCTTAATTAACAAGCCAAATAAATATGTGTTTATGAAGTAAATATTTATTGAATTATCTATCCCACTTTCTGTGCAAATAATTGAAAATATTTTTATTAAATTTTATTTATTTATGAAATTGAAATAAAATGGAAGTATTTTTATTTGCATATGTTTTAATTCAAAGTCCAAGATAAGGGAGAGGAAACTAATATTAAATAGAAAAGACAGTCCCGAGAAAATTGGGTTCTGGAAATTCTTCTTAAAACCAACAATGTTCTCGACAAGTGGCTATCTCCTTATTTTTGCATGTAAATATCTGCCAAGAAAAGTATCCATCTGTCAATTTGAAAGGGTCTGCATGACTCTCAGAAGAGGGGAATAAGGCTTTAAGGTGGAGAGAATAGAAGCATTATTCAGAAAAAGAACCTGCTCAGGGAGAAGCAGACTGAATGAAATTCTAGACATCTGCAACTGGAGTAATTTGCCAGGTTTTTCCATTCTTTTCTTTTAAACCAGTTTGAATTTTAGTATGAAATTGGAGAATTTGTATGCAAGATTTTATGAAAATGATTACAAATGCCTGAGAAAATGTCTTCAAGTTTCATTTTTAAATCTGGGAAAAACCTTCTCTTCATTTGTTTACATTGTTGAGAAAATGCCCAATTTCTTTCTTCCAGAATAGGGTTATATTCAATTGCAATCTGCATTTCATGAAATTGCCCTCATTTGCTATTCTTTTGTACAGAAAATTGTGAGAGAAAAGATAACATATGGAAATATATATATATATATATATATATATATATATATATATGCAAGAATTGGTATTTCTGTGCATATATATATATATATATAAAAATCTCGTATATATATCTCTTCTTGTTTCGGAATTCTTTGAATGAATCCATATTCAGGTTTTAGCTGGGCGAATACTCGTTACTGGCATTAGATTTTGTGTGGGGATTAATCCCCAACCTTGTCCCAAGGGAAGGGACAGGGTTGTGGGGAGGCTCGCGCCCTCCACAGACAGCGGCCTGTGGAGAGGGCACAGCCTCCTCACAGCCCGTGCCCTCCCCTTTGGTAGAGGTGTGGCCTCCAGACACTTCTGTGTCTTTATTTTATGTTTCAAACTTCGAATTCATTTTTCAATAGCATGCTGTGTATTTTGTGCGGAAGATTTACATGGAAAGATAAGTATATATATACAATTTCATATATATATATATATATATATATATATACACACAGAGAGAGCTATGTAAATATAAATATATATATATATATATATAAATGTGAATTTATACAGATATAACCATCTGCAGAACATGATATATTTCAGACAAATATATATATAAACATTTCAGTATCCCTGAAGCTGAAACTATGGAAATGTAGTTCTTGGAATCATGCAAAATTGGTGATTTTCTTTTGGTCACATATTCTTATGTTGCATACAGATGTAGATTTCTGAATATTAGTATACACTAGAAAACATAGATACAAATATCCAACCTCTGTTTTTCTGAAAGAATTATCTTGTTTTCTGCATATTATTTTAACCAGAAACTTGTAGCAAATTGGGAATTTTACTTTCAAATCAGCTTGAATCTTGAAGATATAGAAATATACAAAAATCTGAGAACACTGTTTTTAAACAGAAAATTATTACTTTTGCTTGTGATAATACACTGAAAAGTACCATGATATACATACAATTCTTTACATTTAAAAACCAAACTTGAGCAAAGAACATTCAAGAGAGTAGCTTGGAGTGAGAACAAATTTCTTTACTAAACAGAAGAAATTATGCTGAGAAAAGAGCAGATTTTAATGAACTGAAAACAAATCTTTATCAAATAGAGGAATACATGTTGACTTTTGTGATTTTGCTGAGAAAGAGAACATATTTTACTTAAATTCTGAAACTTTAAATCTATTTATTTGGGTTAAACATTTAGAGATTGAACTCATGAAATACTTGAAAATTCTCTCTTTTACACTTTAAAGATAGATGAATTCTCATTGCAAATGTGAAGAGAAACCAGTTTGATAAACATATTATGAATATGGGAATATGAAAAATTCCTTTTTGAATCAATGAAATGTATGAAGCATGTACGGAAAAATGCATAATTTTCTATTTAAAAACAATGTTCTCAGATTTTTGTATATTTATATATCTTCAAGATTCAAGCTAATTTGAAAGTAAAATTCCCAATTTGCTACAAGTTTCTAGTTAAAATAATATGCAGAAAACAGGATAATTCTTTCAGAAAAACAGAGGTTGCATATTTGTATCTATGTTTTCTAATGTATACTAATATTCATAAATCTACATCTGTATGCAACATAAGAATATGTGACCAAAAGAAAATCACCAATTTTGCATGATTCCAAGAACTACATTTCCATAGTTTCAGCTTCAGGGATACTGAAATGTTTATATATATATTTGTCTGAAATATATCATGTTCTGCAGATGGTTATATCTGTATAAATCCACATTTATATATATATATATATATTTACACAGCTCTGTGTGTGTATATATATATGAAATTGTATATGTATACTTATCTTTCCATGTAAATCTTCCGCACAAAATACACAGCATGCTATTGAAAAATGAATTCAAAGTTTGAAACATAAAATAAAGACACAGAAGTGTCTGGAGGCCACACCTCTACCAAAGGGGAGGGCATGGGCTGTGAGGAGGCTGTGCCCTCTCCACAGGCCGCGGTCTGTGGAGGGCACGAGCCTCCCCACAACCCTGTCCCTTCCCTTGGGACAGGGTTGGGGATTAATCCCCACACAAAATCTAATGCCAGTAACAAGTATTCGCCCAGCTAAAACCTGAATATGGATTCATTCAAAGAATTTTGAAACAAGAAGAGATATATATACGAGATTTTATATATATATATATATATGCACAGAAATACCAATTCTTGCAAATATATATATATATATATATATATATATATATATATATTTCCATATGTTATATTTTCTCTCACAATTTTCTGTACAAAAGAATAGCAAATGAGGGCAGTTTCATGAAATGCAGATTGCAAAAGAATATAACCCTATTCTGGAAGAAAGAAATTGGGCATTTTCTCAACAATGTAAACAAATGAAGAGAAGGTTTTTCCCAGATTTAAAAATGAAACTTGAAGACATTTTCTCGGGCATTTGTAATCATTTTCATAAAATCTTGCATACAAATTCTCCAATTTCATACTAAAATTCAAACCGGTTTAAAAGAAAAGAATGGAAAAACTTGGCAAATTACTCCAGTTGCAGATGTCCAGAATTTCATTCAGTCTGCTTCTCCCTGAGCAGGTTCTTTTTCTGAATAATGCTTCTATTCTCTCCACCTTAAAGCCTTATTCCCCTCTTCCGAGATTCATGCAGACCCTTTCAAATTGACAGATGGATCATTTTCTTGGTAGATATTTACATGCAAAAATAAGGAGATAGCCACTTGCCGAGAACATTGTTGGTTTTAAGAAGAATTTCCAGAACCCAATTTTCTCAGGACTGTCTTTTCTATTTAATATTAGTTTCCTCTCCCTTATCTTGGACTTTGAATTAAAACATATGCAAATAAAAATACTTCCATTTTATTTCAATTTCATAAATAAATAAAATTTAATAAAAAGATTTTCAATTATTTGCACAGAAAGTGGGATAGATAATTCAATAAATATTTACTTCATAAACACATATTTATTTGGCTTGTTAATTAAGATAGATTTAATAAAAAAAATCATAATCCTTTTAAAACTTCAATTAATAATTAATTTATATTTATGTTATTATTCTTATTATTTATTTATTCAAACCATTTATTACCTATTTGTAAGTAATTCAAAACAATCAAATTGAAACAGTCATTGCCTAAATGCAACTATATGATTTTTAGGTGTTGTGTGTGTGACCGAGAGTTCTTCCTCTTTTACCCTATCGGGAAGCTAGCCTTCTTTCCTCAATCACACTCTTGGTCTTCGACCACCTGCAACTCAAGTGCACTCAGGCGTGCAACAACAAAATTGTATTAGTAACAAATATAGAGATGTAAATCAAAGCAATAATTAAATCAATACTTCTATTTTGTTCTATCTTGCATATTTTAAAATAAAATGCGTTCACAATTTCAAAAGTAAATATTTTTCACATTTCCACACACCAAAGCATTGTATTATATCATATTACTCTAACACACACCATCATTCATATAATAAATCCACACAAAGCCATGGACAAAACAACATCAAAGTCTGAGACGTGACATAAGGCGTATGAGATGGGTTTCTTTTTTATGCATGGGTATACAAACATCATTGACTTCACTTTAGTTGTTGGTTTGATTTATAATAGCAGCCTTGACGTGGGAAGTTTGACAGCTCATGAGAGAAGTTTTCAATATGTCACACACCTTGGGACAACAGGCTATGATAGCATCTATGAAGGAAAACATGGAAGGTACAAATTTAAGGTGGGTCTCATGTTGGTGATCAACGATCTCCCATCTTTACATGGTTTTATTCATCTTTTTGTTATGCAAGAATATGTAAATAAGAATTGAAGAACCACATTTCATGCAAGGTTTGACATTGTGCCTTTGTTTCATAACAATATCATTCCTTGATCACATTTGGAGAGTATATTTGGTAAATGAAGAAGACATCATGGAGCATGTAGAGGACAATAGTACTTCATATTCAAACCTTTGGGTTTTGAGTTACAACACAAGGATAGAGGGCTGCTCTACATTTTTGAGCATGGAAATTTCAGCCATAGTTCATTGGGTTAGAGTTCTCATAATGGTGATAGATGGTTGTTTCATACTATTGATCACAAAGACTTTAGTTTGGTGCTTTAGGAGAGCAGCTAGTTGGGGAATTTGGAAAGATTGGGATCATTCTTTCTTTGTTAGAGGTTGGCATAATGATGAGCTCCCATCATCCTTTGACATTAGAGGTACCTATGGTTTCTACTGGAGTGAGACATTTCTCAGTTGGATAGATGATGTTCTCATTTATAATAGCAGCACACGGTAGATTGACTTGATTGATTATGCACGTAGGATGATTTGGGATTCTGGCATTCACATGATTGGTGCATAGTTTCTTATGGATCA
Source organism: Sequoia sempervirens (assembly GCA_007258455.2). NCBI lineage: Eukaryota > Viridiplantae > Streptophyta > Pinopsida > Cupressales > Cupressaceae > Sequoia > Sequoia sempervirens. The sequence goes on along the minus strand of VDFB02186998.1, from coordinate 19,443 downwards.
TAATGAGTTGCTTCACAACTCCAAGCATAGTGATGTTGATATCAGAGTAGCACAACGGATTGGCAGAGCAACATTCTTGAGGTGGATATGGGATCCCGGTATTTGGTTTTGACATGCAGGTGCAAATTGTTTGAGGGAAAACAATCTCCGGGAAGGGAGGATTGTAATGTCCCTTCCTTAGGCAGCTCAAACTATAGCGGTGGTTGGCCTACTATTAGGGTTCTTGTAGGTCAGCAAAATGGTTAGGGTAACCCAACCGAGGGATGCGGAGCTTGGCTGGGGGCTTTACAAGCCTTTTCGTTTGGAGTTCAATTGATGAATCCAGGGATAAATTGGAAATATTAGAGTTTGCTTTAATGGAATAGTAAATAATGAATAGTAACAAAGAATTATAAGAGGAATAGTGAAAAGTGCCCCCATCCTAGCAACTCAAGTTGTTTTCAAAATGTGGCCCTTTCTTTTGATGAGGAAAAGACCCTTGAGGAGGAATATTTTATTATTATCTTTTTTTTAAAAGCTCATGGAGGTTATAAAGCTAAGTGTTGGGCTTCTATTTTGGCATTTTATTGTCATTTTTCATATTAGCATTTGCAAGTGGAGCTCTGGAGAAGAGTTTCAGCAGTGTTTCAGCCTTTTGGGAACAAAAACTCTCAAAGGCTATCGTGAATTGGATGAGAACCCAGTTCACCTTTGAGGAGGGCCTACCTTGGGTCTTCATTTGGGCTTCATTGGAGGAGTTTCAGGTAGTTATTTTTCAGATCTGAGTTTGCAGCAGTGTTATATCATCATACTTCTTCAAATCAGAAGCTGCCATTGATAGATCAAACCTCTCCTAGGCCAATATTATCACATATTTGCATTCTACTTACTGGCAGCAAGCATCTAGGGTTTTGGAGGTCAGATTTGTCAATTTGGAGAGCAGATTTATGGATTTTGGTGACTGATTTTGCTAGTCGTTCCATCCTCAAGGGCAGTCGTACCATCTATGTTGTTGTTAGGGTTTGGAAAAAATATTGGAGGAGTAGATCTGATTTGTAATCCTGTATTTCACTAGAATTTTCATCAATAAAATTCAATTGCAAGTTAGCATTGGACTCCGGGTATGACTAGTTGATGAATGGTGTTCCTAAATTTTTAATTTTACAATTTTATGCATTGTTGTTTGAAATTAGAAAAATTAGAAGTCTATTTCAATTGAATTCCTTTGTATCTCAAGAGAAAATTGCATTCATATTTGGTAAAACTCAAAAGTCACAAAAAATAAAAATAAAACGCAAAAATAAAACAAAAACAAAAACCTACCTATTCGCTAGTCAAAGACTTTGAAAAGACAAAAATCAGAAAATCATATCAGATTTGGGTTGGGGATCTTTCAAGAGGCCTCACTTCACTGTATTTTGTTATTTTGACATCGTTATACTCATTGTAATCATCATTATGAAATCTTGAATATAAAATTCAAATTCGACATTTTCGTTGTTCAAACTTCAATATTAATAACTTAATTGTTAAGTAGTATTAATAGTATTATAGTATTTAAGTATTTTAAATTTTAATTAGTAATTTCAATTTTCCAAAGTTTCATTTGTAAATTCAACATTGTAATTCTCATACATATTTTTATAACTATTTTTTCAAGTACCTGTATGTATATCAATGCCACCCCCTGGTTCCCCCCTCTACCCCCGCTGTTGTCCCCCCATCAAGAAACTTTGTGGAACACTAGTGCCAATGTAGTAGCACCTTGATTGCTGGCCAAAGAAAATTTCAAAAATAAGAAAAGTTGATGAATGTCGCACATTTCATAAAAAGAAGTTTGAGAATTTGTAGCAACATTTTCAGACGGATGCACCATTGGTACTGCTGGTACCTAATATTTGTTTACAATTTTTTTTATAATGATTGCATTTGAATCAAGATTATAAATGCTAGTATATTTTGTGTGGTGCTATGGGTAATAGGTTCTTTGTCTTTTGTTTCCACTTTGCAATCTACATAACTTAACCAACATATTTGCATAAAAAAGCATTGGATATAATTTTGCATTAGTGTGAAATGCAATCTCAAATGAGATAAGGGCTTTAATTTACAAGTAGTTTTAAGAGACATGAGATGTTGATTTGCAGTTATAAAGTGGTTTTTGTGTGATAAGAAGAAATAAGGGTTTGTAAAGATTTCAGAGTATTATTGAGCCTGCTTCATGGGATCTACTTTGTATCAAGATGGTATTTTATCTTCACGGATTAAGATTGATAACTTAGAAAAAGTTACTCAAATATCTAAGTGTTGGAGGCAATTTCAGCCTACCTTTTTGCAGTTTTGTGCTCAATATATTTTACTACAACAAGAAATAGAAAAGTTACAAAATCAGTTAGGGAACACACATCAAAAAGATGTTAAGCACAATGTACCTTCTTCTAGCATTTCAACAAAGCATGCATGTAAAACCAATATGCCCTTGAAGAAAAGAGTTGCGTCTGCCCTTGTGTTAGAAAGGAAAAATGTTGTGTCTAAGCTTTGGCCCAAAAATGTCGCCAACCAAAGTCACAAAAGCAAAAGTCCATTTTTTCAAAATTGCTATTTCACCCAAACCCATTGTTAAAGTTTGGGAATCTCAAAAAATAAATAAGGGAAAATGTGATCTTGGTTACAAGGGTAATGTTGGCTCTTATGTCCTAGAATATTTTAAACCTATAAAACTTGTATCAAGGGGTAGATCACTCCAGGTGAAGATCCAAGGTTGATTTGTTAACCAAATCTTATAAGTGAGTTCAATCTATTAATGATAGTGAAAATGTGCCTACTCATAATGGTGATGATGTTATTCTTCATTATTCTTCTAATGATGATGTAGATTTTATTGAGCCTACATTAACTACAGTTAATGTTGATATTTATGTGATGCCACTTGATATATTTGATAAGCATTCAATTGTTGAGAAGATCAAAGAAGTAAATTTGCTTCCCACAAAGAATGATTTTGCTAAGCAATGTAATTGTGTTGAATATATTAATATGCAGTTTATGATGATGTTGGCCCTTCCTAATGTATTCCAATTATTTGAAGCTATGGAGATAAAGATGTTGCCTCTTATTTAGTAACTCCATCAAGGAGATCACATTGTTGACATTTTCCTCTCATCTGCCAAAGGGGGGAATCTTGTGTGTGTGTAAAATTCAAGTGGAGACTTCATAGATTGTTGACACCTTGTGATTGGTGTGGTAATTACACTTTGAAATTATGTTGCACCCAATGCGTGCTATTTTAGATATTATTTTTGGTTATAATATAAAGTTGTCCCATATTGATAGTTGGTGACTACTCATATTGACCACTAAAGTTTGGTCAATTTTTCAAATTGCAGCATGGACAAAACCAATCCAAATTTGAGACATGTCAAAGCAACAACCTCATTTCCCAAATTTGAGACCTATCAAAGTAACAGGCTCCTTATCAAACTTTGAGACTTGTCAAGACAATGAGCTCAATATCAAAGTTTGAACCTTGTCAAATTAACAAGCTTAGTTCAAAAAAATTCAAGACCTATCAAAGTAACAAGCTTTTGAAAGAAGCTTCAAATCAGCTAGCAAATATTCTCACCAAAGTGCTTGGCCAAGAGAAGTTTGAGCAGTTCAACATATTGCTTGGTTTCATGATAACCTAAGTTACTGAATCATTGAAATTTTCTACCATATCCAGGTACAGGACGTGTTGGATACAGGTTCTGCTCGGAATCCCAGTGGAATTGTCTAAGGCACGGGAAAAACAACACTGAAATGCCTCCACGAATTTCCACCAAATCCCATTGTTTGACTCGCTGATGTGGCATTTCCAAGGCGAATATGAGGTGATTGGCACAAATTTCAAAAAAAATTGTTGAATTTTCAGTTTTACTTCTTGTTTTGCACTTTCGAATTTCTCTACCTACGAAAGAAGAAGCATATTTTCTTGCGACACCCTAGTTTTCCAAATGTGACCAAGTGCAAAGCCCTAGTTCCGCCTGAGAGCCTAAGACACAATTCCATTTCCATTAAGAGCCTGAGATGCATTTCCATTGCAGCTACGACTCTATTTCTGCCTGCATGATTGAAGGAAGCGCCGTTTGGAGTCACTTCAAGTAAGTCTTCTGAATATTTTTTGGTTTAACTTTAATAATTTAAATTTTTATAGTTTAAAATTTAAAAAATTTGTCTATGGTTTTTGATATAAAAAGCAGCAAAACTAGGGTGTTGTCCCTTTAGTACAAGGCCCCACAAACCATCAATAGCAGAGTAACACTAACAACACAGTAACAACAAGGTCTAAAAACCTAACCAACACCCTAAACATTCCATATCAAAAAACACGTCCAAATCATAACACAAATACTAATACGAATACTAATGTCCATCATGAAATCATGATTTAAAGCAATCTTAACCACGGACCACCAAGGGTCATACCAGTCATAAGAAAACATAAAAAGTAGTATCAGTGTCTTTAGTGAAATAAAAAAGAAACGATGGCCATTGAGGCCAGGACTAGCCAAAAAATAGAACCACCCACGACCCTAATCCTTCTTTCCATTGCATGGCTTGATTAAAGTTATGGTAGCCCAATCCTTAGTAAGGGACTTAAGAAGTTCCTTGCTGGCAGCTTCCTCCTCCGCATTGTCAGTAGACTTGTCCTTCTATAACATACACAGAGTGGTGGCGGACCTGTGCATGATCTTCAGCATGAAGCGGGTGACATCCTGCAACCTTTTCTCCAAACTTTCCACTTTGCATTTAAGATTGTCAATCTCCTCCCAGACAACATCCTGTTTGTTGCAAGCTTCCTCCATGGGGGCCTTTCCCTTAGCAATGTTCGAGGCCCTAGTCTTGACCTCCTTGACCCTAACACTGGCAGGACCCAAGGAACCCCTTTTAAGACTTTCAAAAACATGGGAGCTACTAGCAGAAACCGAATGGGCCTCCTCCTCCATATCTTTCTCCTCTTTACTCTTGCTCTCACTCTCATCACCATTATCAGACTCCCAGGCCTCCTTAAAACTCTTTTCTTTTTCTTGTTTGGTGACCAGTCTGCTTGACCTTCGAGGGGTACTAGTCTCCTCAGTAATTTCAATGTTGGAGCCAATTTGATGTAGCCTAAATTTGGTTTTCTTTGAGGCTTTGGCTTTAGTTTTCGGGGTAGGAGCAATACATTTCTTATCCTTTTTCTTCACAATAGGCCCCTGATTGGGGGATGTGTCCTGGGGAGGGGCTTTCACAATAGGGTTTTTTATACACGTTTTCTTACTAGGGCCAGGGGTATCCATAATGCTAGCAGACGAAGGAGCAGAAGACACTGGGGCCTCTTCAACAGTAATAGGCCGAGGAGGGAAAAGGGAAAGGTGGAAATGGTAGAGTTTGAACATGAGCCCTTGGTGGAGAATGGTGAAATTCCTATCCGAGTTCATGGCTTCAACCACATCAAGCACAGTATTTTTGAGAGAATGTAAGAGAAAAAATGGAATGGAGATATTGTTGTGGTTTCTGAGGTGATTGAGGAAATTAAAATGGTAATAATAATACACACCATATCTCCCCTCAAGAGTGAAATACTTCACCACAATGCAAACTTTGTCCCATGGCTCTGGCAGCGCCTCGCAGTTGTAGCCCCCACGCAGCTTGACAGGTTTCTCATCACCCCAAAAGAACAGGTTGAGACTGATCTAGTCGATGACTTTGCTGGTTTTCTTCCATTTACGCCCATCCATAGCAAGACCTGTGGCCTTAGCAATTACTTTTTCATTTACTTCAAAAGAAATGCTCCACATAGTCACCCTTTCGACATCCCAAGAGGTGACAAATTATTTGGAGAGGCCCTCATCAAAGCCAGACATGCACTCCATGAATTGAGAAATTCCACCCTCCCTGCAAATATGCCAGACGGTGCCATCTGTCTTCCATTCATCACATTTGTCTGACTCATCATGCACCCAGTCACCACCCATGGCACCAGCAAGTATATAGCAAAAATCCATAATAGTGAAAGGCGAAAAGAAAATGCGAGTGTAAATTGTAGAGCAGTTGCAATAAAATCCCAATTTGGAAATGGCCGCAGAAAAATGATAGCCAAAAAGCAACTTGTAAATAACGAAATTAAGGAATTTAGTGCCACTTCCTATAGCCAACTCAAGCCTGGAAATTCCCTCGTGTGAGAAGTCCAAGGAACAATAAAAAATGAGGGCGATAATAAATCTGGACAACCCAAAGAATCAAACAAAATCCGCAGGGTTGATGGGATTATCTCTAAAATCGAGGGGGTTCAAAAAATAATGACCCCATCGGCCATTAGGTTCATCATGACAAGTCCTGATGGTGATCCAACAAGGAAAGTACACACCATGTGGCAAATCCTTCACATCAGTCTTCCCGCTCAATGACCTATTTTTGAAATATAGGCTCTTGCCAACATCACTAACAAAAGTTAGTAAACTCCACACCAGGGCCAAAAGATATTGCTTGTTAGCAACCATGATGGACGTCACTTGAATCGTTCCTCAGAAGTGTCAACGTAGAAGGGGGCAATGAGTATTCCTTCCTCCAACACTATAGGCCCTCCTGATCAAGACCCACCGCTACCAAACTGTCAACAAGCGCATTTCCTTCCCTGAAGACATGCAAACGAGTGAACTCCTCTAAACCAGTAAGAAGAGATCGAATGTCCTTTATCCCTTGGATTAACCATCCTGTAGCCATTATTCCTTTTATGGCTTCCACTATCAGTCGAGAGTCACCCTCAATTTCCAAGGACTTGATGTCGATTGATAGCGCAAATTGAGACCCCAAAGGAGCACCATACTTTCCGCCTAATTACTTGTGTGTTCTTTCAGATTCCCTAAGTAGGCAACAACCAGACAACCATTATGGTCTCTGATGATACCACCCCCAGCTGCTTTCCCAACTCTGGCCACCCCATCAAAATTCAACTTGCACCAGGGTGGTTTAGGAGTTTTCCATTTCGTGTTGTTCCTGGAAATCTTCTTAGAGTTGTCGAACTTGTGAAAGTCCCTAGTCAGATACCAAATTCTAGCAATAGTTTTGTCCCAAATCGTTGGGGGACAACTAGGAATCTTCCACTTATAGACAGAACTATTGTCCGAAAGGAGTTTATTAAGGGTTATCAGCACACTGTCCACACTGTTCTCCTTATCCCTAAATATCCTGTTGTTCCTTTCTTTCCACAGACACCAACAAATATGGGGTGGAATTAGTTGCCAAAGTTGCCTGATAAGAGGATGGTTAGAGGGACACCTCCAATTGATAACAAATTGTTGAATATCCTTGCAGAACACCCATTGGATGTTGAACTTCTAAAGGACGTTTTTCCAAACTTGGGAAGCAAATTGACAATGGATGAAAATATGGGAGATAGTTTCCTCATCCTGTTTACAAAGGGTACACCTATTGGGAAATTGAAAACCCCTTTTAACAAGGTTATCTATCGTTAAAATTTTTCCATGAATAGAGGCCCGCCAAAAGAAATTGATTTTGGGGATAAGCTGTGAGTTCCAAACCTTCTTCCAGCAATTCTCTTCACCTTCAACTTTTAACAGCATATGGTAAGTAGAATTAACCGAAAAGGCCCTTGAGTGATTTTTCGTCCAAAAAACCCTATCCTCCTTAGGAAAGAGAGGAATTCTCACCTTATTTAAAAGATCTTGGAGCTCAACAACCTTAGGGAGAAGGTCAGGCTTGTCTAAAAAATTTTGCTCCAGAATTTTCCATTTGGTTTTGGGGGTAGTATAATCCACAATATGAGTACCAAAGAAGGCCTTAGTTCATTCCCCTAGAATATTGAAATTTCTATCAGCTAGGGGTCTATCCCCAATCCAACGGTCCTCCTAGAATCTTATTGATCTCCCATTTCCAATTTTCCATTTAATACCTTCCTTCATAAGTGATCTGCACTTGAGAATATTGTTCCAAATTTTTGACCCAGGGGGGAGGCCATTCAAATCCAGAGCCCTGGAAAAATAACACTAGTTCGGATACTTGGTCCTCATGATATTGCACCATTCGGCTTTCCCCATCACAAGATTCCAACCAATTTTGGTAATGAGGGCCTTGTTCAAATTAGTTATCTTTCTAATCCCTAAACCCCCTTGGCTTTTAGGATGATAGATAGTCTCCCAATTAACAAGAGCTAATCTTTTTTATCGTCAACACCAGTCCAAAGGAAGGATCTTTGGATTCTTTCCAGTTTTTCCACCATAGAACCTGATATTTTGAAGAGGGAGAGGAACTAGACCGAGATCCCCTGGAGAGAGGCCGAGAGTAATTGTAGTTTACCAGCACTACTAAGAAGCTTACCCTTCCAACCTGCAAGCTTCTTTTGCATTCTCTCCAAAATATTATTCCAAAAACTAGGAGTAACCTCCTTCACAGTGAGGGGTAAACAAAGGTAAGTTCCTGGAAGAGTAGCACTTTGATAGCCCAGTATAGATAATATCTTTGTTTGAAGATCAACTTTTGTGTTAAAGAAATAGATACTGCTTTTTTGATAATTGATACATTGCCCAGAGGCATTAGCATAGTCATGAAGGAGGCCTTTCCATTCTCTAGCTTCAACCACAGAATATTTTCCAAAAAGGAAGGTGTCATCCACAAATTACTGCAGAACTGAGGGGGGGAGGGTAGAGGCAACTCTAATTCCCTGAATTTTCCCATAGTGTAGCAAAAATAGAAAATTCCTACTAAGGACTTTAGCAACCATGATGAAAAGATAGGGTGATAAAGGATCACCTTGCCTAATGTCTTTGCTAGCTTTAAAGAAACCCCAAGGGATCCCATTAACCAGAACAAAATAATGGATTGACTCAACACATTCTCGGACAATTCCAATAATCTTATTATTGAAACCAAATTTAGCAAGAACCGAGTATAGAAATTTCCATCTGACCCTATCATATGCCTTAGAAATGTCTAATTTGAAAACCATACCTTGGTTCTTACTTTTCTCTATAGAGTGGATAATTTCATGAGTCGTAATAGCAGCATCAAGGATTTGTCTTCCTAGAACGAATCCATTTTGGCATCTACTGATAATCTTGTCCAAAAGTGGCTTAAGTTGGTTGATCAGGACTTTAGAAAAAAACTTGTAAACAATGTTGCATAGACTTATAGGCCTAAAGTTGGCCATACACTTTGGGTCCTGGATTTTAGGAACTAAAACTATGTAAGTATTATTCAACTTTTTTAGCAATTTACCTGTTCTGGAAAAGTCTCTGATTGCCTTGGTTATATCATAGCTAACGATGTCCCAGTATTCCTGAAAGAAAGCCGAGGGAAAACCATTAGGCCCAAGGGCTTTGTAGGCACCCACAGCAAACACAGTCAACTTGACTTCTTCCTCCAAATAGGGGCTAAGAGTTGCATACTGTCCTCCACAGTGATAGTGAAAGGGAGGTGTGTTAAGAGTCTATCTTGAAGTTCAACAGAGGGGCAGCTGCCAGTGTCCAGGTAGACCTGTCTAAAGTAGCGTTCAACTATTTAACCAATTTTTTCAGCCTCTGTGACCTCCTGGTTGTCTTCATTCTGCAAACATTTGATGGTGTTCCTTTTCTTACGCCTACAAGCCGTTCTATGAAAAAAAGTCTAATTCTTATCACCCTCCTTCAGCCATTGGACCCTAGACCTCTGCTTCCAATATATTTCTTCCTTGCTAAGATATCTTTCCATTTCCTCCTCCAATTTTCCTCCTCCTCGTGTAAAGGTTGAAGAAGATTGCCCTTAGCCATTAGGTTCTGGACACGATCAAGCTTATCCCCAATCATCTTTTTTTTCTTGAAGATGTCACCAAAGGTAGATTTAGACCACCCTTTAACTTCCTTTTTGATTAGGTCGAGTTTTTGGGAGATTCTATACATAGCAGACCCTTGAATTGAATAGCTCCACCAGTTTTCTATACAATTTCTGAAATCTTGATGTGTCATCCACATAATTTCAAATCTGAAGGGGTGAGGGCCAAAGAAAGGCTTATTTATCCACTGGAGAAGAATTGGGTTGTGGTCAGAAATAGTCCTAGGGAGGGCATTAAGGGTAGCATCGCACCCTAAGTCCCAACCCACGGAGACCGGCACCCTATCCAAGCGAACCTGAATAAGGTGGTTACCTTTCCGATTGTTACTCCAAGTGAAAGGGTTACCCTGCAGCTCCAAATCAAACAGACCAGACCTACTAATGAAGTCTAACAAATCACTCATGCTATCACTGTAGTCCATAAGGCCACCAAGCTTTTCCGAAGGGAACAAAGGGGAGTTAAAGTCCCCAGCCACCATGTACAAGGCATTTTTGTCAATCATGATTAAAGATAAGACTTCCTCCCACATACTTTTCCTTCCTCCCTGAGTATTCGGGGCATAGATGTTAAACAGATGCCAAGTGTAATTGTCAGCCCTGAGAGTCACAGCAAGGTAACTATGTGAAAACGCAAAGGCTTCCTCATCAATTTTAGTAGAATTTCGCAAAGTGGCAATACCACCAGAGGCACCGTTTGCCTCACTATAGGAGGAGCCCGACCAGATTTTATTAGCAATTGAGGAGAAAGTCTGGTAAGTCATCTTAACTTCTTGCAGCGAAAGGACATCAATTTTAAGGTCCACAATGTATTGCCTGAGAACAAATTGTTTCTGGTGACTATTCAGCCCCCGCATGTTCCATGAAAGGAACTTCATTTTCTATTATGATGGGTTGAGTCAAGGGTTGATTGCCATCCGTTGGCAATATCCCTAGTTGTCGCTTTATGCCTTGACAGTCTCTTCGAAGGTCTTCCAACTCTATTGTCTGTTCCCACATCAACTTTCTTGGTTCTTTTTTTCCTCTTTTGAGATTGTCAGTCCTCTAAGTTATCCCCATCAATCTAAGATTTAGAGGGATAGGGCTTGGAGTTCAGAGTGAGAATGACAGATTTAGTGACTTCCTCGGTGAAGTCCTCCACTCCAGCTAGCTGAGAAGATAAGATGTACGAGGAGTCAGCCTCCTTCCTGGACTTCGTAGGGGTGACTGTCCCAATCTCCAACTGTTGCAGGACAGTAACAGCAAAATCCTCCGCAGCCACACTATGAGGTTGGTTAGCAACAACAACTACCATATTCTTGTTCCCAAAGTCCATACAAGCAAAGGACAATGGAGACATGACAACTTTACCTTCAACCCCAGAGGCAAAAGGATGGGAAACCAGACCCAAATCCCTAGGAGGGGAGATTTCCCCTTCCTCCAAGGAGCCCAGGGATTTCCCCCTTTTCATACTATTAGTCTTGATCTTGATCCCAGGGTCAGGGGATTTCATCATCTCGTAAAGTCCATCAGTAAATAGATAATCATCTATTTCATTGGATTTAGTATTCTCCATCGCATTACTGGTGTTGGGGACCAACTGATTTTCCCCCTCAATAGAAGAACGGGTAGGGCTTTTCCCCTTAGATAAAAGGTCCTTCAGTGTTATAACCTTACAGTATGCAATGACATGGCCTTGTTTACCACATTTTTGATAGAACAAGGTGGTATTTTCATAGACTAGGGCCTGGGTCCATTTTCCCCATTTAGATTTGAGTTATAAAGTTGGGGAGAGCTTTGTTAATGGCAACATTAACACAGAATCAGGCAAAAACTAACCTGGATTTAGCCAGAGTGACCGCATCCGCCACCACAAAGCTACCAAAGGAGTTACCGATCCACCGAAATATCCGTTCATCCCAAAATTCCAACGGGAGGCCCGACAAACAAACCCAAACAAGAGCCATACGAGTGAGTTCAATAGACGGGTCAAAGCCTGGTTTCCATTTGGCCAAAGTCAAGAAATGTTTACCATAAGCCCATGTACCTGAGAGAACATAGATCAAATCCTCCTCCACCATGAATTTGAAGAGGAATAGACCACTAGGCATAGTAGAGAGTGAGAAAGTCACACTTCCCTTCAGCTTCCACCGAGCATTAGCCCATTTGTGAACCATATCAATAGTCAGCTTGAAAGCCAAGAATCTCCCCACCAGAGCAAGGTGTAGCGAGGAGGCAACCTCATCCATGACCGTGTCAGGTAAGAAAAGCTCCATTCCTTCCTCCAATTGAACGATTTCCAAAAGGATACTCTCATGGGCATTATTTCTAGTCCCAGTGAGGACATTCTTCCAGCAATCCTTGGGAGAGTCAACACCCTTAAGGCTGCCAATGTCCCCACCAACAAGAGACCCAGAATGTGTTTTGGAATCACATGACACAAACCTCGCATCCCAATGTGCCACATGAGGGCCACGAATCTTTTTCGTACCAGGTGGGGGGTCAGGCTGAGGGGAGGCAAAGTCCTCCCCAGAACTTGCAAACATAATCAGAAATTTGAAAATCACGCGCAGGAAGTTGCAGAGCGGGAAGTTACAAAGCAAGAAGTTTTCCCCCTTAAAATAAATATGAGAATGTTATTTAGTCTATGGTTATGTAAACCCTTAAAAATTAAAAACATAAAACATTTAATTCTAATTTTATTTATTTATTTTTAATTTTCATTTTTTTCTATGTTAATTATTAATCTATTTGAATTTTCTTTTATACTGTAAATTGTAAAACTAAAATAATTTAAAATTTAGATTTAATTGAAAATATAAATGTTAAATTTACATTTACTTCAAATTTTTAATTTTTTAATAGTCTTAATTTTTTTTATCAGTAAGCAAGGTAATTATATTGATTTTCAAAAAAGAGATACATTGTTCAGACCCTAATTGGGCATTTTCCATGACTATACCAGAGACCAACCAGTCTTGACCTTCAACCAAATTTCACAGATTGTGGACGCAGCCACCATAGACCAGCTTTCAAGGAAAAAACTAAACCCACTTGACTTTACAGAACCAAAAAACACAAAGCACCGATCGTATCACCAAACCCCAAAAACATAAACATAAAACCCAAAGACCAGCATAGAAACCTCACCAGACCCATCTCACCACACATTCTATTGAGCAAAAACTCGGAATTCCCTCTTCCAGGCCGAGTCTTCAAAGGGCACCAAACAAAATTTCCTTTTCAAGAACTCTACACCTACTGCAACCAACCGCCTGAACTCCATGAGGGCCAAGCCATTAACATCCAAAATGAAAGGAAAATAGCTTACCAACACATCCGGGTCATCCAGGAGATGCAGGTCCCGTGGACGAGGGATGCCTTTACCAAGTTGAGCCTCAGCCAAGGCTTTGTCCAAGCCAACCAGCATGTCCTTGCGGAAGAGACCCCGCCTGATCACCCAAGCATCCATTTTTGAAACCCCAACGTTGAGCAGACCAGCCAACACCTGGGAGGAGATGTCTGAGTCCAGGTGATACCCTTCGGCGTCCTCCATGAAAGCTTTCCTAGCCAGGCATTTGATGGCTGCAAAGGTCAAATAATCCGAGTGACAAACAATATAGTGCAACCGAAGGGAGGAGATGGGACCCTCAAAGGTGATTTTCTGTTTGGAACTTCTCAGCTACACAGGCATCACCATCCCACCCATTTCCAATTCTTTTGCATAAACAAGAAGGATAAATCTGCTCATCGCACCCACAAGGCTCAATAAACCAAACCACCAAAAGCTATAAGAATGGGACGATGCCACCCATCGGCAGTAAATACTTTGGAAGACATGCTAGGCCACCATCCATTGCAAGCTGTTGAGCGTCCTTGAAAGGACCATCAATACACGAAGTGTCAGTGGAAAATGATGAAGTTTACAATGTCTAGAAAGTTCGACGGATGAGTAGCCAATTCATCCCCCAGCCAGCTCATGCGTCCCCCCCGCAGCCACCCACATCAACACTCATGGAATGGAGTGGCACCCTCCCTTCCACCCACATTAATAGTCTTAATTTTATTATTTGAAGGAATAACTTTTAAATTGAAAAAATATTATTAATTTATAAATTTATAATAATTTTAACTTTTAACTTTTAACTTTTAAATTTAAATAAAATTGTTTATAAATTATAATTTATGATGTAATAAATATATTGTTTATTAATATATTATTTAACATTTATTGTTTGATAATTGATTAATAATTTTTTAATTTTTTGTAGCAAATATAATGCAACCAGTACTAATTCTACTACTCGACCCACCCTTAAAACCGACCCAAATTCACCTTTATGGAAACATGTACAAATGATACAACAAGTGAAAGGGGGAGGAACATTTGTTTGGATATGCAGTCATTGTGGAGTTCAACATACTAGCTCATACAATCGTGTGAAAGCCCATTTATGTGCCATTCCCAATCAAGGAATCAAAGTATGTCCAGGAGATGATGGTAATGTGTTACCACCTCAAAAAGTAGCAGAATATATTAGAGAGCAAGAGGAAGTAGACGCAAGACTTGGTCATGCCACAAACCATCCTTTGATGGGAGGAAGAGGAAGAGGAAGGGGATCAAAGAGGCCCCCACCTCCATCACGTAGTGACTTTCCTGATGTTGTGGTAGAGAGCCACCCATTTTTGGGTAGAATTGAAGAAGAACCTATTAGAGTGAAGAGAAGCAAGGGGCCATTAGAAAGAGCATTTAAGCATGAAGCTAGAGAGGTTGCAGATCAAGTCGCTGCAAGATGTCTAATGCAAACATTTTGACATTTAATGTTGTCTGATCACCATATTGGTAGGATATGTTGAGAAAGGTAAGTGAGTGTCCACAAGGGTACACAAGGCCAGGTTAGGAGAAAGTGCGTACCACCTTACTAGCAAAAGAGGTAAAAGGCATAAACAATGCATTGACTCCCATTAGAAATTCATGGAAACAAACAGGGGTGTCAATTGTTTTCGGTGGATGGATGGATGCCAAAAATCGGCCACTAATCAATGTGATTGCAATGTGCCCTAAAGAGGCAATGTTTTTGAAAGTCGTGGATTGTGAGGGACAAGTGAAAGATGCACAATTTATTGTTAACATCCTTGTACAATGCATTCAGGATGTGGGCCCTGAAAATGTTGTCCAAGTAATAATGAACAATGCAAATAATTGTAGAGCTGCAGGTATGTTGATTGACACACGGTTTGAGCACATATTTTGGACACCTTGTGTTGTTCACACTCTCAACCTCATGCTACAAAATTTGAGTGCAAAAATAAATTGTATCAAACAAATGCATGTTGAGGTTGAAGAGATCCAAATGTTCATCACAAACCATCAAATGTCACAGGCCATTTTTAGATCATTTTCAGTGTTGATGTTGTTGAAGGTAACGAAACACTTCAACTTTGAAATTTTACATTTCACTTTAGTAATTACTAATTTATTTTTTAAACTTGACCATGTCTTTTTTATACCTTAATTTTAATTTTAAATTTTTGAATAGGTTACCGAAACCAGATTTGCATCGAACACAAACGTCTTGAGGTGACTAATTAAGGTGCGAGAGTCACTTTCTAGCATGGTTATCTGTCAAAGTTAGTCCCTATGGAAGCAATCCAATACTGAAAGGGCAACAAATATAAAAACAGATGATCCTAGATGATACTTGGTGGGAATGAGCGGAATATCTTCTTAGTTTCATTGAGCCCATCATGAGTATGATTCATTTTATTGACATGGATAAGCCATGTTTGGGAGAGGTATATAATGACATTGACTCAATGATCGAGAAAATAAAAATTGTCATCAATGAAAAAGAGCAAGATCTTGAAGAAACTTTCTTCAAAGAGGTGCAAACAATTTGTGTTGAGCAATGGAACAAAATGACCACCCCACTACATCTTCTTGCGTTTGCATTGACTCCCAAATTTTATAGTGATGAAATTCTTGCTTTGCCATCAAGAGTGCAACCATATAAAGATGCAAAAGTTGGTGCGGGGTTTAGGAAAGCACTTACTAGACTCTTCCCTGATCATGAAATGCAATATTTAGTTAGAGCTGAGTTTGCTGATTTTGTAGCCTCCAATAATCAAAGTGTTGCTGCTCTCTGTGACAAGTATAGGATGGATGCTCATTCTTGGTGGTACCTCAATGGCCATACATCACCACAACTCCAAACTCTTGCGATCAAAGTTTTATCGCAAGTAATTTTCTTAGTTTTTATTGCACTCTCTAAATTTATATTGTTTACTATTTTAAAAATGATAAAATGGTTAACTTCAAATTTAAAGTTTGATTTACAATTTTATAATTATAAGTTCCTCTCACTTTGTTTCAATAGGTTGCTAGTTCCTCTTCATCAGAGCGAAACTGAAGCGTGATCAAAGTTTTATCGCAAGTAAGTTTCTTAGTTTTTAATGCACTCTCTAAATTTATATTGTTTACTATTTTAAAAATGATAAAATGGTTAACTTCAAATTTAAAGTTTGATTTACACTTTTATAATTATAAGTTCCTCTCACTTTGTTTCAATAGGTTGCTAGTTCCTCTTTATCTAAGCGAAATTGGAGTACATACTCCTTTATCCACTCAATGAAATGCAACCGATTGGCAACAATTAATGCAGAAGAGCTAGTTTATGTGGATTCCAACTTGCGCCTTCTTACTCATAAAAAAAATGAGTATAAGGAAGGAGGCACAAAGTTGTGGGATGTAGATCCAGAGCAAACCAATTTGGATTTTTCAGCTGCCACACAATCTTTACTTTTTGTGGAGTTGGATACCCAACATGCTTCTAGTGCAAGTGATAGTGGGGCTGCATGTAGTTCTACTAATTTACCTACATCATCTAATGTCAATGATGGTGTTGATCTTGATCTTCCTAATGACCCATATGATGCCAACTATTAATTGTGTTATTTTGTTTTAAAAGTTGAACCAATGAACAATGAATTCAATATAATTATATATCTATCGTAACATTCAAGTTTTGAAAATTTGATATCAAATTAATCTAGTATAATTGTATTTCAAATTTGTTATATTTATGGTAGTTCTAAGTTTTGTTTAGCGTATGAATGATACGTGATATTCTAAATTTAATTCTTGTTTTTACTTTTTAGGCTGCAAATATGTATATATCTATGATTTTTATATGTTTTTTGTACAAACGTACCCACACCAAATTTTTTTTGTCATACCGGCGTACCATACCCACATACCCATCCCCATACCCGTTTCGACAACTTAGATGATAACCCTTCAGATTAAGGGGGGGATGTTAATGTGTTAATATTTTGGTTTAACACATTTGTAATATAATTTTTAGTTCAGATAGTAATAGTTATGGCAGTTCAACTATTCTTTTGCCTATAAAATAAAGATGTAAACATTTCTTCAAATGTACTTTTTTATATGCAATAAAATATATTTCTATTTTGCCCCTCTTGGGCCTAAGAGGGATGTACACCCCATTGAACAGTATGCAAGATAAATCACGAAACAATCTTTCTAGGAAAGTCTTATACAAGTGAATTGGCCAGAATTTAACAGTCAACCATACCTGTCAACCAATTTTTTTGTGCAGTTATTGATTCATAGGTGTCCTTCAAATGCTAAGGCATACACTACTTAAAAAATATATATATCATAAAACTAGAAATATATGCACCTACAACACTTCAGAAAAAATCTCCCTTTCATGTGATAGAATCTTCCTAAAATATTGTTAGTATTTTGTGGCAGCATGAATACGGCCATAGGGCCATCAAATTTAGGCCTTCAATGGGATTCCAAACAAATCCCTTTACTTTTACCTTTACCTTTTATTTTTTATTTTTTCGTTTCCGGGGAGAACAGGTAACTCAGATTTTCGAAGGACTGCTTTTATTACTCCCCCTGCCTCGGTAAACTTAAACCATCTAAGGAAAGACAAACGGGCCCAGGTTCCAAAAAGCTGACCTCCCAAAGACAAGTCATGAGCATAAATTGGTCGGTCTACCGGCCAAAACCTCCCTTGCCTTTAATAGTACATTATTATTAAAAATCGTCCAGCCAATTACATTACCTTTTATATTTATTTGGTTAAAATCTGCAGTTTAGAGCCGTTATTCAGCCGCAAAAGGTTTCGATGAAGGCATTTTAATTCGTTTTCATGGCTTCCTTTCACGGGCCAAATTCACTAAACATTCACTGTTTCTACCCACAATTGTCTGCATGCAAATTCTGTTAGGAGCTATAAACACACACCGGCAGTGCTAAGAGAATAACGTGAAACGAATTTTAACTCACCTCGCTGCACATGTTATTCGGCCTGTCTCTTTCCTCTGTAACACAGGCCACCGGAGGAGATGCCTCTTCATCACTGTCCTCATAGTCTACAAGGCTTGCCTTCAAGAAATAAAAAATAAAATCAAGTAGTGCAAAAATTTAAGAGAGAGATTCATGCAAGCTCAACTACAATAACATATATTACCATGAAAATGTGATGCTTTGAATTTCTTCGGATAAATCCTCCTAGTGTTGATGAGCTGCAGAAGTGTAAAAAGTTTCAGCAGTTATATAAACAAACAAGACTTAATAAATTCAAGGGATAAAAGATGCTAAAAAGGCTAAAACCTCCTGTCAAATATGTCGAGCAGTTACATAAACAAACAAGACTTAATATTCATTTTGAGCCCTCGAAATTCCATTCGTACGAGGTTTTACGGTAAAATCATGAGCTGCCCACACTCATTTCAAGTGTTACTCTCTGTCACATCTGATGTACAATAACAGAAACAGAAAATTCAAGGGATAAAAATAAGAATTGCTTAAAAGAGGCTAAAACTTCCTGTCAAATATGTCTATGGGAAGTATACATGCACTTCAAGTTCTTGGAATAAATCTATACCTTACACGTCTGGAAATTTGAGTCATTTTAGGGATCTTAAAGAACACACTCTACAATATAGAATAGAAATATAAATATATTAAGTGTTATATAAATAAATAATTTGATTAAAGCTAGTAGAATTATAAAAAATTGTGTGTATATCTTAAATACATCTATTTAATTTTCCATCACCATAATTTTTGAAATTGTGGAGTTGTTAATCAAGATAAATCTATTTTTAGAGGGAAAACATCTTTTACCTTGTCCCTTTGTTACTTTTATTTATCATTTATGATGTGATCAAGAACCTAAAATAATTATGATTTTATTGAAGGCTCTCTTGTGAATCAATTGATATATGAAGTTAAAAGCCTTTAATCTATTGCATGATATTGGTCCTAAACTAATTTACTAGAATATATGATAGGAACATAATCAAAAGTTTTCAATGGTATACAACTAGACATATTAATTGACTTTGGAATAGAATAATGGTTAATCTAAAAGAAACATGTCAAAATTAGATTTAGAATTATTAAGCAAGTTTGTGGTTGGAATTTAAATCTTTAAAGTAATTTGTGTTTTGTTTTTTCTAATAGTAACTCTCGTGAAAATCAACTTACTAAATGAGAGTGTCCTTTAGACTTAGTTAAAATTAATGTTAATGAAGCTTCAAAAAAATCTTAAAAATGCTCATATGGAATTTGTTTATCATGATCATAATGACAAAGGT
>VDFB02186997.1:0-15619 GCA_007258455.2 Sequoia sempervirens | reverse complement strand
AAACATATTGGTAATATTAGTTATTGAAATACTAGGGTCACCAATTTGTAAATATTTGAAGTGATCCAAGGAATTAGGAACTAGTATCTAGTGGAGTTGTCAATCTATTGGTTCTCCAACTTAATTTCAACTATTACTAAGTATTTGTGAATTCCTATAATCAAAATTTCCTAGAGGATGGCCCAACAAATGAGAGATGATTAGATCTCTCCTACAATTTAGGCTCTATAGGACCTAGGGGGTATCCCTACCAATGCACACTAGATTCTACATGAAATTTAATAAGTTTATCATAGTACAGAGTAGATAAAATATTCATGCAAATTTGGGAAGGATATACAAGATTCTATAAGCTATTTAGACATTCCTTGTACCCTTAATGCTTAGGCATGAATAGTATAAATTAAAAATAAATTATTCATCTAATAATTTTCATTCTTTAAGTATAAGTGGGATGGGAGGGTTTTATATGGATTGATGGGTCTCTATTTATGAAAATACGAATTCACCAAGTATTGACAACATTATGTATTGATAATGATGTTTATAATGGTTCAAAGTCACCAAGTATTGACAACACTATATATTGAATAGTATTACCTTGTAATAACTTGAACCTGTAAATGTAATTTGACTACAAAATTCTACTTAATAATCCCTTACCAATACTAAAATACCTACTTAACTATAACACACTAGTAATAATCGACATGCGAGATCTTACCTAGGCCATATTGTATGATATTATACTTTTAATTGTTGCATAAACCTTCTTTATTCTAGCCTTGTCAAAATCCCAAAGTTTAAAAATTGAAAAAATGGCTAAATGTTCCTTATTGAGGTTTCAAAGGTTTCAACTACCCCCATATTGGCATGTTTACTCCACCTTCCTCAATGTCCACCATCCTTCCCTTTGAAAAAATCTGCGAAGTCTAATCCTTGTTGAGCATTGACCCATCGACGTTCCATCTACTTGTATGCCATTTATTTTGTTCCTCGACACCCTACTTACTTTTCATATAAAAAGTGTCAAAGTGCCTAACATTTGACAAGCTTTTCCGTTGGGGCATCAAGATTCAACATGATCTTCTAGAGGAAACTAACAAGTAGTATGGCTCAACCATGACACCCAACGTCCAATGGGAAGGTTTATTTTCAAGGTCTATGTCCATTTAATGTCCTTTCCTTCAGTATGATGGAAGGCCCAACTCAAAAACTCTTACATTCCCCCAAGAAGTGCATTTTCAACCCAAAAATTCCATTAATGCTCAAAAACCCTGGTCAATCATTAGATATCGACTTTTGGGGTTACAAGAATGAGATTCAATATATTTGGGCATGGATCTAAAGATAAAGGTAGTGCCCATGTTGAATTTATTGAGCTGCAGAATCCATTTCTGACAAAGGACCATCCCAATGTTTTTTTCAATTCATCATTTATGGAGGTATGGCATGGTGTCAGGGTTATTTTATCTCACTTCCACCCCCCTTTGGAGTAAATGCATGTTATACATCATTGACAAGGTCATGATTAAGGTTTTCTCTCTATAACATTTTCTTTCTTGCTACACCCTTCTAAGGTTTAATTTTTATGTTCATTTTAAAGGGTTATTCCTTAGTTCTTTAGCAAAATTATGTATTTTTTTCACCTTTGTAACTATAACTGGATTTAAGCCTCTAATTAATGAAAGTTGTAATTTTTACCTTTAATCATTTTGTATTTGTTGTGTAAATTTTCCTTACCTTCATGTTTGAATGAATATTTTCTATTCTTGTATGTTCATGTGTCATGTTAAACTTATTTTCAAGACTAATAATGGATCAAATCTTTCCCTTTTAGTGTCTGCAAAACCCTAAACTACATATAAGCTTTCAATAATTATTGTAAAAAAGGATTGTGTAAGATCCTTGGAACTTTCATTCTTTCTCTATGCTATAATGAGCAAGGGAAAAGCATATTCTAAACATTGGTTCATCACATTCATTTCTTGATTTATCCTTCTCTCTTTTCTCTTGAAAAATTTAGTAGTAGGGTTAGGTTTTCGCTGTAGTTATTCAACATTGAGTTGAATGAATACTTTGCACTTAGTTTAGAAAGAGAACCAACCCTTCTTTTGGAGGTTTGGCTTCATTTGGCAGGTTCACACACCTTGAATCCATTCCCATGTTTTCATTGAGTAGTTAAATTCATCATTTAACGAAGGGTGCAATTCAGGTGACAACAAAAAGATTTCTCACTCCCCTTGAAAGTGTACTAACCAGAACAATAAATCATATAAAAAAAATATAAGAAAATAGTTTTCACCTTCCTTGAAGGTGTACTTCCCTTCAAGAATAAATAATAAAGAAAATGAAACAACAATGCAATCATGACAAAATAGACAAAAAATATTGAAATATTGGTATTTCTTTAAAAAAGTGTGGTATATAGTACATAAGATTTTTTCCCTCAATTTCCTACCTTCCTAAAATGAAATATTTCATCTCTTATATAGAAAATATTATAAAGATAGTCCTTATTGATTGGTGACACTTGTAAGAAGATTAACCACTAGAAAATGGCCAACCTCCTATGCCAATCACTAAGAAAATATCATGAAATAGAGGTTGTGAGGACCATGCTGCATTAATGGTTGTGTTTTCCATTTCCATCTTCCATCACTCCATGTGAATTTACACCTTTATGATGAATTATTGCTTCTAGGTAAAAATTTTGATTGGGAAATTGGAGGACCTCAATGAATCACTAATGGTGCTTTGGATGTGTAGGATTGGTACAACATATTAAATGTTCCTTTGGCACCCTATTTTCACTTTAAAAAAATTAATTGTATGATTGATTCCAATTTTTTCTTTCATGTTGATCATTGATGTATTTAATTGAAGAAGATCAATGGTTATCATGCATCATGGTGTCGAGTATAGTACACTTATTTAAAACTATGATGTAAGTAGCCTTAGAAATAAAAAATACTTGCTAGGGGTCAAATTTATGCTTCTATTTTTCTATTTGGTGCCATTGGAGAGACATACTATACACTTTGACCAATATGAGCATTGCATTTTTTGGGGTGATTAATATGTGACTCAATAATACCGAAACATCTTGCCACATGTATTGACCACTATAAGTAGTAATATTTCACCTTTTATTTCCATTGTACATTGTTCATATGAAAGTGGGACCCACATTCAAAAATTTAATACAAAGAACCTTCATGATATAATGATAATTTTCTATTTATCTACCACCACATATAATACTACCAAACTAGAAACCAAGTTGATAATTCCTTAAAAGAGACAAAGCCATCACACATTGCACATATGAAAGTGGGATCCATATTCAAAACTATAATGTGAAGGATTTATGTAACACAATAGAAAACCATTAGTTGGAAACCATATTATCATTATCTTGGGAGAGACAAAGCCATTGTACATCCCATGAGTGAAATTGGGTCCCCATTCAAAATCATGATGTGAAGGAGTTGTGTGATGCAATGGAATTTTACTAATTGCCACAATCCAACAAGAATTTTGTAATTAATCTATGAAGTGCATACATAAACATTAATGGGTCAACCATAAGCTATATACTCAACATGAGGACAACATAAAATTGTATGAACTGACAGGTACAACTCCTAACTAAAGAACACATGACATGATATTTCTAGCTTTTTTTAGAAAAATACTTCATATGAAAATTGTGATGTGAGGACCCTTGTGATGTATTGGGAAATTTACATTTCAAATGCCAACAAACACTTAAATTTGTAGTGCTACTATGATAAATTAACATGAGGAATCTAAAAAGCATGAACAAATACCGATTAATGAAAGCAGGTCCAATAAGGCTATGGCATTCAAGGGGAACATGCCATAAACTTACGTGAATAAACCAAAAAAACTAGTTAATGCTAGAATATAAGGATACAATAATGACATATGAAAAGGATCAAAGAACATAAAAGGACCAAGGTTTTATTCATAGAATAATAAATAAAAACTCTTATGAACTAGTAAGACCAAAACCCTAAGAATTTCATAAGAAAATATGGGAGCATTCTAGAAGATTACACACTTGTGGGTGTTTTCTATGAGGCATTTGTTTAGGTGCCTATAGAGAAACTATCCAAGTTGGATCCCAAAGCTACAAGGTGTATTTTCATTATTTATGGAGAAAATGTGAAAGTATAGAAGATTTTAAATCCAATGTCCATGAAGGTTTTATACTCAAGTAATGTTACATTCAAGGAACTTGGTGTAAGGCCTAACATTAAATAGTAAAAGGATACTAAATTGAGAGCATTCCTTTTGAAACAAAGTTATAGAAATAGATTTTACTAGAAGGTAAATAAAATAATGAACATGATAAATTGGTAGAGGAAGAGGAAAGTACATATGGCATAAAATTTGAAGAACATGGTGTAGATGAAACAAGAAGTCATCAATTTTTTTAAAATTTCTACTATGCAATGAATATCACCTAAAAGGTATAGTCCACCATATTTTGTTGTGTATTTTATCTAACTTTTACTAATAGCGAACCAAGTTTTGTGGAAGATGCTCTCACTTTAAAAGAGAAAAAGTCTTGGAAGAATGTCACAAATGAGGAAATAATGACATTAAAGTAGTGAAAGACTTGGAATTTGGTTGATCTACTTGAGGATATGAAACCCATTAGATGCAAGTGTATGTTGAAGAAGTTCATAATAGATGGATCACTTGAATCACACAAGTCATAGTTGGTGGCAAAGGATTCCAAGGTTGAGGGAGTAAACTTCAATTATATTTTCCCTTATTGCAAAGTTAAGTTCTATTGGAATCTTGTTATCTATTGTTGTGATATTTGATTTGGAAATTGAGTAGATGAATGACAAGACAACATTCGTGCATGGAGACTTAGTGGAGGAAATTCTAATGAAATATCTTGAAGGATACAAGGTGAAAGGTAAAGAGAAACTAGTTTTAAAGTTGAACATGTCTATAAATGAGTTAAAGTACTCCTCATGGATATCTATTAGAATTAGGTTTTGGAATAAGTGATGTTAAAAATTGTGCAATTATTTAAAAATTCAAATGATCATATTCTAATTGTTGTTTTATATGTTTTTGATATGATTATTATTGTAAATAATAAAGCATTAATTCAAGAACTCAAAACATAGTTGTCTATTAAGTTTGATATGAAATATTTAGGAGTTGCCAAAATATATTCTCGAAATGGAGATATGTAGGGATATACGTAAAAGAAAACTATGGCTACACTAGAGGAAATATCTTAATACAATCTTTCATATGTTTGGAATGCAAGATATTAAGTCGGTAAGTTCACCTCTACCAATTGGCAAGGAGTTGAGTATGGAACAATTCCCTAAATTTGTTAAGGATTTGGAGGATATGAGGAAGGTTCCTTATTTGATTTTGGTATGAAGTATCATGCATGTGATGGTTTGCACAAGAGTAGACATTACCCAAGCAGTGAGAGTTTTAAGCAAGTTCATGGCCTAGTTAAGGAAAGAACATTAGAATGTATATGTACAAAGAGTGTTCATGCACTTAACATAAATTTAAGCAATTGCTTGATTTATCATGGTACTAATGATATGGGTAGATTCTTGAGTGTACATAGATTTATTGATTTTGATTGGAGTGGATATCTTCAAAATTGGAGATCTACAAGAAGATATGTGTTTATTCTATTTGGTGGAGCAATAGGTTAGATGAGAAAGATAAAACAAATAGTTACTTTGTCAACTACTAAAGTGTAATATATATGGCTATAACATATGATTGCAAGGAAGCAATGTAGTTGAAGAGGTTAAGTAATAATATTGGTTTTAAGAGTCAAATAATGTTGAAGTGTGACTCATAAAGTACATTTTTTTTGGCTAAGAATCTTATTTACCATGCAAGAGAAAAAAATATTGATATACAATATAATTTTGTGAGGGAGATTGTTGAGAACAAGAAATTCTATATGGATAAAATTGATACTCAAGTAAATATTATAGACTCTTTGAAATGGCTATGTCCCATTCTTGAGCATGGGGTTAATCTCTTGGTTTGAAATACCACACTATCTCCTATGGTAAATATCAAGTGAGAGAATGGTGGGACTTAGGTGATATTCACCTAGGAGATTCCTTATATAAATAGTTTATCTATAGTATTATTTGTAGTGGAATGCAATGAAATACACTACGTTTCTAGCATTATGGTATAAAGTTCTATGTTGATTAACATGTGGGAATTCTATGAAAATGGTTGTGGTAAATTATATAAGTATTGTCTACATATGGATATATTATTATGACCACAAAAAGGTATCTAGAAAAACTCACTATCACATCCTTTTTTAAATAATTATTTAGTTATATATTTTTTTTGCTATTTATTTTGGATAATTGGATTATGGAGATTAAATATGAGGATAACTAGAATGGAATATAGTTTTTATTTCTTTGATTATTCCAATATATACTTATGTTCAAATAGATGCTAACTATAGATGCTAGTTTTAAAAACATGAGAAATTTAAAATGATTTTTACTTAATCATTAATATTGATAATTTGATTATTAGTTGAATTATGGTAAAATGATGTGATTATGACTAACAAACTAACTCTATGATGAGATGGATGAAGGAAAGTATATTTCTCCTTCCTAGTTTAGGAAGGACATTATCAGTAGAGATAGGTTTGTAGATCTAGATGATAAATAACCATATCACGACTTTGAGAAATAGCTATTTTCACACACACACACATGTAAGGTTTTGTATGTTATTAAAGATGTCAGTCTTATTTAATATGTTTGTCTTTGTCGGTTCTTTTGTAGGTATCTTTGTTGGTGTTAGTAGTTAGAGATCAAGAGCTATCTTATGTTTCGATTGTGGGTTAGATGTGATCATGTTTTTTAACATGTTGTTTTCATGATTACCTTATTCTTGGGTATTATTTGGGTAGTGTGGAAGGATAGGGAATTCATTCTCTAATTTGGTTTTTTTTTTCTATGTAAAGATAATACAAATTTAAGTTTCTATTGAGTAAGAGTATTTTTAAATTGAAAATAAAAATAAAACATTAAGTATATATCCTAAAATACTAAATGCATGCATGAAGAGTGGCTTACCTAAAAATTAATGCAACTTATTTTAAAATTCCACCACTCTTCTAGATCAATACCAAGGAAAATAACTAAGAATTAGGTGGAAAATTTACTTTGGTCAAGTGGAGAAAGAGGTGTAGCAATGGCACACTCCATGCTAACACAATTATGGGGAAAAAGTGAATGCAGATCATTATTAAGAGTTTTTTTGAAGGAAAGAGGGTATGAAATGTGGTAGAGGCAACTGAGATTTCTAAAAAGAAAGGAGAAGTAAAGAAAAATGGATTTTGGAGGAAGCTACTACACCAGGTCATATGTGTAATTATTTTCATACATTTCTAGTAAAGTATTTCATAGAGATCATTGTTAAATATTTATTTTGTTAAAGGGTAAAAAGGAAATGTAATGAAAGATAATAGTTTCATTTTAAAATGTAAACCTCATTGTGGAATACTATAGAACAATACTCTAGTGTTTGATCCATTTCATTCACTTTCTCTAGCTCTTTTCTTATAGTCTTTTGTAGCTATTATCATATATATTTTTTACCTCAATTGTTAGGTTTATTGTGGTGCATATTTTTATACTTTCTATGGCTCATTCCCATAAAAATATTGTACCATGTTTAATTATTAGAATATATGATGTATGTGTATGCATATTTGTGTATAATACACATACACATAGACATACAAACATAATGTGTAGTAGACCTTAAAGGAGCCAAATGCCAATTTATCAATTGTCTAATAGTGAATAAATACTCAATATTTGTATTATGGCTACTTGAGGAATACCAAATTATAAATATAATCATTAGTATCTTTGGAACCATAATCATAATACCATGAAACTACAATAAATAAATTTAGTTGATACTTTGGGGATTCAAACAATCTAGGTTGCATTCACTTTCCATAGAGATAAAAAGTGAATTTATTCTATTTAAGAACTGTACTTCAACCAATACCCATGTGGTGTTGATTTTTTAGAGTTCAATTGACCCCATTAGTTATATAATTATTGTTCATAAATAACTTGGCCAACCTATTTGGTTAAATATTATTTTTCTATTCATAAAGAGCATAATCAACTACTAAGGTTAAATGTTATTTGTGGTTTCCTCATTTGGCTTATTTTCCATACAGAAAGATGATGTATATTGCTGCCACTATTTTCTAGTATGACCCAATTACCAAATGAAATTGTACTCTTAATAGCAAGTAAACATGTTCATAGGTCAATATGAAATTCAACCTTAAAGTATAAAATGTTGTTGGGTATAAATAAATTGTTTTACTTATCTTATTATAAGTCTGCTCTGTCATGACTATAAATTTGTTACTATGCTTTATCAATCTAGACTAAATGCGTAAATTGAATAGAGCATCATTGTATAAATAATATATGAATATGTGAAGTATGTGTATGTGTATATATATACATACACATACACATAAACATACTTATGTAAAATGTGTAACAAAAATCAAAGTATTATTCATTACTTACAAAAAAAGAAAGGTTGAGTTAGATAGTTGCATATGTTACATAGTAGTGGCATCTACTCTATGAAAGTGAATAGATAACATAAGAGAATTGTAAATATTTTTGTTTTGAGATGTAGAATTTTAATTCTATTTATGGTTATTATTCAACATATTAGTGAAGCTATGTGTATTTAAGTGTATGCTCCAAGTTTTGAGGTTTAGATGATATAAGAGGTTTTTGGGTTAAAATTTAAATTAGTAACTTCATTTATACTTATATAAAAATGTAAATAGGTGTTGTTAGAGTCACCAATTGACTCAAGCCTCCAGGACCACTTGCAAAACCAAAAGATGCCTTCCATAAGAGAAGCAAGAGAAAAATATTTCTTGATTATGGGCACAATTAATTTGATTAAACCCCAATATGATTACATGATATGAAATATACATATGATGTCATGCTTATATAGGCAAGGTTGAGAGATAGGAAAATACAAGATTGTGACAAGTTTCTTAATCCTATGCAATGAGAGAACTAATATAACAAATATTAAATGACCTAGGATACTAAAATTAATTGGCACAAGATAAGATAATATTGCATGAAACTTAAGAATTCTAGAAAGATTACCTAGGACCTAAGTAAACTTAACATGCGAATATGACCTACTAATGAACTAGTTAGGTAAAATATCATATTCACACCAACACCCCCCTTAAGTGAAACTTAGAGAGTAGTATAATATTATGAAAATGATACATGAATTAAAGGAAGAGTCTAATCTACAAGGTCATGTTAGGTACCCATTGACAAATGATCTCTCAAAATGGGGTAAAGGATAAAAACCTAGTGGGAGAAAGCTTAGGTCTCCAAAAGAGAGAATGCATGAAAAAAATCCATGCACAAGTGATAAAATAAGTGATGAAAGGAGGACTCATATGTACTCCCTAAGTAATACATCCATCAAAAATATACAATCAATAGTCCCCCATAAGAGGGAAAAAGGGATATAATGTATCACCCCATAATGAAGTAGCTCCTATACCAATGAAAAATTCTTGAAGACAAAATGATTCAATACTTGCAAGAAACATGCCTTCATTTGGGAAGAAAAAATTCAAATAGTGGATGTAAAAGGAGTTCCAAATCCAAGTGAAAAGATGAGGGAATAAGTCTCATGGAGTGTGTATCTAAAAATTGATCAAGTGTCTCCATGCTAGAGTGTGCCACAACAAAATCAGGTGTTATCCCAATCAATGAAGAAGATAAATCAAGATTATGTGGAAACTCATGAATATCAACCTACAAAGAAAATTATAATGGAACAATAGTTGTGTTGAAACTATCATCAAAGAGGAGAGATAGCCCCTCAAAATTTTCCTACAAATATGTAATATGAGACTCCACAAACAAGTCAAAAATGCATATCAAATAATCATCTCATGAAGCAAGATCTAAAAAATATGATCATCGTGTTAAATTGAAGTAATAGAAGCATTAAAATCCATGGGAAAACTAAAATATGAAGAAGTGGGAGGTGGAGGAGTTGGAAGCTCAACACTAGTCTCAAGAATACCAAGATTTAAGTGACCAAACTTCTCAAAAATATGCTTCACACCTAATGCATGAGTGTGAATATCAACCAATGGAACTATATAATCATTAAGAGAAAAATGAGAAAAGCATACAAACAAGATGCATGATCAACCGTCCAAATAACTATTATATATCTAGTCTCGAAGTCCCTAATAAATATTGAATCAAGTGTGAACTCAACTATTTTACCTACTCCACTATATGCAATTTGATAGATAGAAAGTAGATTTGTTGACAAGGACGGAACACAAAGTACATCATTAAAATTGTCTTCTCCCATGTTAATAGAACCTTTCCCACACACACATATGTGTTGATATTCATCATAATTTTTGGTGAATCACAAGGCTTAAAAGAAGAGAAAACACCCATGGATGATGCCATATGATGAGATGCTCTAGAATCAAGAATTCATCTCCTTTATTTAGGACTTATAGATGCCAAGAGCACTTGAACTTTAATTTTATATATCCCACTTGCAACTCATGTTTTCCCTAATTGAGTAGATGTTTATGGTGATGATGGTGAAGAAGAGGTGGATTGATGCTCACTATGTCCATTTTTTTCAATATACATATTTTATCCTCTCCTTCCTGAATGATTACCCTTTGGAAGAGGAAGTGAACATAGGGTTATTCTATGATGGGTATTCTTTGGCTTTCTCATTATTCTTGGAGCATTTGTTTTGTTTCTATCCTTTGCTACTTGAAGCCTTTGGATCTTGTGCAGTAAGAGCCTAGGATTTGGAAGACTTCGATGTGCTTATGCATGGGCCAATGTTTCCTATTTCCTTGTGAGTGAAGCTACAAAAAAATTAAGAGTAGGAATTTTATGTGGAGTAACTAAAGCATCCATAGTACAGCATAACTTTAGAAATAAAAATTAAATAATTAGGACCAAGTTTAGCAAGAATAAAAAGAATCAATTGATCATCCTCTTTATCAACTCCACATTATTTCAACTACAATCTAAGATAATTGATCTTGGTGAATAAGTCTTGGATATTGTAAAAATATAATATATTAAGAACAATGAGCTCATTCTCCAATTTGAATGGCCTCATCTTATCTTGCTTTACAAAGAGATTCTCCAATATAGTCCAAATCTCATTTGATGTTGTGTAAGATTTAACATGAAACCTTAGATTTGGAGAGATGGAAAAATATAAAATACTATAGGCTTCATCTTTCCTATCAAGCAATTTTATCTTTTCTATAGTAGCACTTATGGGTTTTGGATATATGCCAAATGTGATCCTCTATAACTTCAATTTGCACAATAAAAACTTCATTTGTGTCTTCCATTCATGATAGTTATATGGAGTAAGAGGAACATTTTTTGGAAAATCCATGATGAAAACAAATAATATAATAGATGAACAACAATTTTATCTCACAATACCATATTTTTAACCCATTTTTCCAAGAAAAAATTCCACTTTCTTTCAAATTTTTAAAAAGATTAACCAAAGTGCCAAATCTGAATTCAAACTAAAATTTTGTGTACCTAATAAAAAGATTGCAAAAAGTGCATGTGTAGATATGTAAAACTCTTGAATACATTAATGTGTTGGAAGTGGATTCACTCTGAGAGGGGGGGTGAATCAGAGTGATACAAATTTTAACTCTTAAAGCACAAATTAAACTTTTTAACCTTTAACACAATATGACAGATTTTGTTTGAATCTTAACTCAATGCAACTTTATTTGTGCAAGTGAAACTTGAACCTTGACTTCACATGTAACACTTATTAAAAACACTAAATGATATGTTCAATTGAACTTTATGAACAATCTTGTTGTGCTTTTCAAAACAAAGCTTAAAGACTTCACAAAATATAACTTTGAAAACATTCACATATGGAGTACAAAATGCAGATTTCAATTTGCTCTATGAAAGACTTTTTTGCATCAGATTTACACACATTAAATTTGCATGACCAACTTGAACATTTTAAAGTATCATAGCATTGCATGAACAACTTTTACAAATGATTGAAAGAAATATTATGCAAGATAGGCACAAATCACACAAAAGAGAGACACAAAATTGACGAGTGGAAAACCCTCTTGGGGTAGAAAAACCACTCCAAAATGCCTTACAGGCTTAATTCCAAATTGATTACAAAATTTTTCAGAGCACCAACTTAGTAACAATGTGGAGCACAAACTCCAATAACAATGTGGAGCACCAACTCCAATAACAAACTGAAGCACCCACTTCAAGTTAGAAGCACCAACTTCTTTTGAAACAAAATCTCATGATAATGCAACCTGTTGGGACCTTATCATTGCACTGATTATTTGCAGTCACAAAATCACCATAGGATACAAGAATAAAATGATGTTTTCAATAATTCCCACTACAAAATGTATTTGCTTATGACAATGCAAATACTATCACTGAAAAACTCAAAATAACCTCTGTAATACAACCAAAGACATATACAATATAAGCCCTCTTTTCTCCTTTTTGAATACAAATGAAATCACTGTAATAATCCCTCTATTTTTTTACAATAATACCCTGCCTCAGATTTATAACTTCTTCTTTTCTCCTTAAATACAAATGATATCACAGTAATAAACTCTCAAAACATTCAACAATACTGCTCAACCTTATATCTTCTCATCCCGAGTCATAGCTTTTTCCATGCATTTATACAATGAGCACAAAATAGTTATCCTTTTCAAAAACCCATACACAATAACCAGGGTTTTGATAAACTGATAGATAATGAAATTAAATCATGATACCCATAATGGGTTTAATAATAACCAATGAAATTTCGATGAATGCCACTGAAATAATGAAACCCTTGAGTATAAACTGGGTTAATGAAAACTGAAATTAATCTTTAACAAATTTCTAATCTTCAACAAAATCTTAATCCATAAATCAGTTACTTAAAACCGATGCAAGATTTTCCAGATTGAAAACCAAATACCTGTCATGGTGGCCAAAATATTACCAACTGACTGCGTAAAACCTTCATAATGGTCTCACTAAAGCTCATCCATCTTTCAGCTCGAAAACCAGCTGCATATTGTAGCTTCACAATCTTCATGGCGGCACTGATACTTCTTCAGAACAAAACAAAACCAACAAAATGATTTTTCCCTAAATCCTTTTGAATCGACTACCTTTTCAAATTTTGATAAAGTTTGGAGTCTGAACCATCATTAACCAAAACATAATGATCACCGTATTATTACCAAAATCAAATGATAGCTGTCGACACAACCAAATGTTACTACTGTGACATTGAAAAGTCAACTTCCTTGTAAGTGTAATGTGATGTGGCTGATACAAATAATAACATGGTAAGCCCGATGGTGTAATATATGCTTGGTGAAAACAATGATAAGCCTAATAAATGAAGCATACTCGGTGTAATATGGTAGACACATATGAGCGATATGAAATATAATATGTTGTGGTCAACAAGCAAGGATGTGATCACCAATAGAATGATAGCCAATAGCCATGTAATGGATTTCACTTGAAACATTAACATTATAACCATTGCAATATAGTATGCCCGACCCAAACTATATCAAATGATGTTACAAACAATCAATGCCTTTTCATTGTATTCCTCAAAACATGAAAAACATATAAGCTAGATACCAAAGTCATTATCATATACCTTAAGACAAAGTCATAATGACTTAAGCTATCCCACAAAGAAACCCGATTACCACATATGCTTTAGCACATTGAAAATGTTGACCATGCAACCAAAACATTATGCATATAAAAAGAGCGAAACCATGTTTTTTTATAAGGTCATTGCCATGTAAAGTGTTTAGACAAATGATGATGCAATATCATATGCAAAATGTGGAGGATCTCGACCAAATAAACATATAGCCCAATTTGCAATAAATCAACTTAGGCTTATAATATAAGTCACACTAAATGACCATACAAGATGTTTATGAACATTTCAACATTGATCATCAAAGTCACCTTATAATGCCTGTGTAGAAACCATTGACATAATGATATTGCCAAGTCAAAAATGCCATGAGATATGTAATAGAAATATGCATAATCAACCTGAACCTGCAAATGTATACCTTTCCAAAGTATATTCCAGAGTATGTATGCAAATGTGATCAATGCCTACAAATAAGTAAAACCCCTGTCCAAGTGTTGCACACAAGTCTGAATGATCAATACAATTATATAAACTAAATCAATTGCACTGTCCAAAACAATTGAATTCCATAAAACTGAATATGTAGCAACCATGTGCAAACTAAACAATGGTTCCAATCAATGTAACCAAATCATTTAAATGATGCCAATCAATGTAACTAAACCATTTTGACATGTTTTGACATCAAGGACAAATGCCACAAAGATAAAGTCAACATAATGTTGGTGGGGCCAAGGTTTTACCTATCTAGTTCTACTTATAGTCCAATTACATGTTGTTGATTTAGGTCCTAGAATATTTCTAGAAGTCATATTTAGACCATTCTTATCTTTTACATTTAATACTTGCTTGCTAAGTCATTTTAATATTTATGAAGAATCTCATGGCATAGGATTAAGACACTTGTCATGATCCTATCTAATCATATGTCTCACCTTGGCTATATAACCAAAGGGTTCTTATTTGTATTCCAATCAATTCAATTACATATTGTGCATTGCATATTGATCACATTTGATCTAATATTATCTTGCATCCATGACCGCAAATTTATGCTCTTTTCTTTTCTCTCTTGTAGAAGGTTGTTTTTGCCTTTTGCATGCATCTTAGAGGCTTGGAGTCCTTGAGTGATTCTAAATTATATTAGAGTTTTTTAGATATACAAATCTCTCAAATTTGAGGGTGATTTGTGAGGTTTTAGTTATTGTAAGGTTGCAACCGTGGATTTTGAAAAGTTTATATGTTCTTCTCTTGCATATATGATCACTTGAAGAATCATAAAAAATAAATATAAATACTAAATTTTGGTTTTCTTTGTATATTTGTTTTTTAGGTTCATTTTGGAGCATTCTGGTGTAAATATAAACTCACTATTGAGTTTATAATGTCCAAGAAAGTCAAATTTGTCTTTTGTTTCATTCAATTTGGTCACTATATGATATAGCTGCAAACTAAGGTTTGAAAATCAAATTTGGTGAACAATTTTTCATTGGAGCACTTATAGCCCAAATGGATGCTTCCATTGCATTTATATGGCCCCAAAAACTCCTATTTTCATATAAATTATCCATTTTAGATGAACTTGATTTTTGGATTTTTTTCTTTTGCTAAGAGGGCCATCACTTTAGGCTAAATTCTACCTTCCTTTTTCAAAAAATTATAAGTTTTGATCCAGAAGTTAGATTTTTCCAAACAAGATATCATTGGAAATCTAGTTCTCTATAATTTGTAGTGGTGCAAGTTTCATTAT
>VDFB02186994.1:0-23740 GCA_007258455.2 Sequoia sempervirens | reverse complement strand
TAAAGATAACTGAACCATAACTGAACTAAATTGAACTAATACTGAACTCAACTCAACTGGACTCCACTCATGTAAATATCAATCCCTAATTTGTAGGATCTTTACATGCATTATTGAAGTGTTATCAATCCTCCAAACAATTAACTTAAGTAAGGTGGGTTCCACCTTCCATGTGGGCGCCCCATGTGCTCCTATTTTGTAGGAGCTCTTCTTGGGCATCCCCACATGTTCCTATCATTTAGGAATAATTACAAATGTCAATTTACATGTTCATTTCATTCAAATTTAATCTCTTTCTAATCCTAGTGTTTGGGGAATACTTTCCAAGGACTTAAGAGATACATGAAATAATGTTTAGGATTGTAATTAAATGACATCCTATTCCCAATGGGAGGGAATAATTTAAAGTGTAGGAACCTCTGTGAGTTGGTCCTCTACCTTCCTTAATCCTTTATCAACATTTTTTAGCACTTTGTTAGCAGTGATTAAACAAACCCCAGATATGAATTCGTTAGCAGGTCCTTTGTAATTCTATCTGAGGGTTCAGTGCTCTATCTATACTGAACACTAGTGTTTTAGACTTGCATCCCTCTCCTGTGTTGCCATTCTTTGGCTGAGAACTTCTCCCTTTGTGATAACAATCTCAACGATCTATTCTTTCAGTTCCCAAAGTTGTATGCCTGTTATTATTTTTGATATTTTGTCTCTAGTTCTTTGTTTGCAATTTCTTCATTCCTCTTTATGATCCTCTAACTAAGATGAGGTATTTTAAGGTAGTTCATTTCTTGGGACTCTCTTGGTAAGCAAGTGACTCGTGAGTAGAAAATCCTCCTTCCCTACACTATACACATTTAATTTATATTGAAGTTTAGTAGGACTAATCATATAATACTTATTAAAATATTACCATAGAACTATATTGAGACATCTCAATAACATGTTGAGGATTTCAATAGTTGTCATATTCATCTTATTGTTTGAACTAAACACCAATAAAAATTCACTACTATTTTTTTAATAATATAATTTATTTTGCATAGCATATATACAAGTAGTAGAGTTGGGTGTGGAATACCAAAAGCCCAACTATTTCCATGTACTTATTGGCATTCCACACAAAACCGATTGGTTTAATTTATTCTTGAGTCAAGTATAAGAAGAGTTGTAGGGCTAAATTTTGGATAGCTATCATAAAATTTAGGTAGAATAGTAACATATGTATTCATCCTTGCATACACTTGAACTATACAAGTAGACTCATAATAGTGTGTCAATCTTGTGGGACATTATAAATTCATGTGGTTGAAGAGAAAAATTTGACAAACACCTTTCTTTTAAGGGATTTCTCTGAATACCTTCATTCAAAGGTGTTTGCATAAATACCATTAAACAAATGTGTACCTTCATTTGAAGATCATATAGATATTTAATATTTTTTAAGCATGAAAGGGGCCTTCATTTGAAGTAACTCTATTTGAAGGTACCTTCATTTAAAGGAAATTGGATGGGATTTTTTGAAGGGCACACAATCTACTAAGAGGGGGGTGAATT
Organism: Sequoia sempervirens; assembly: GCA_007258455.2. NCBI lineage: Eukaryota > Viridiplantae > Streptophyta > Pinopsida > Cupressales > Cupressaceae > Sequoia > Sequoia sempervirens. The sequence continues at coordinate 22,189 of VDFB02186994.1, read as the reverse complement.
GGTAGATCAAACCTATTTAAAACTCTTTTACTTCAACACATATACCAAAACATGAAACTTGAATCTTCACTACTACTAATCAAGCATCAATCAGGAGCACACATCCACACAGTAGAACACCAGATATATGTGGAAACCCAAGATGGGAAAAACCATGATGAGAATAGTTGCCCAGATCTGCTTTCCAAATCCAACCTCACAAAGTATGAATATAACAAGTAAATTTTATAATATGATGTAGGCACCAACCTACAAGAGACACCAATCCCCAATTGTATTTCTAGGCACCAACCTACTAGAGACACCAATCCCCAATATAAACCAATACAAGTAGAACACCAATCCTACCAAATTACATAGATAAAGCTTACAGACCTTCAATTGTAGTTGAATACATCTCATATAGTTCTAAATTGGCTGCATACACTCTTCCACACTCCTTATGATCTTCTGATGATGGCACACACTTTGAGATGCAACTCTCCTTGAATAACTCTGGCCTCACAATCATCTCCTTGTATATTCACCACCTTCACTTTAATTACATTTCACATTATACATCTATGCAATTGAGGAATATATACATGACATTGCATTAACACTCTTCCATGTCGGCCAGGGATCCACAAATAACCAATATGACATAAGGTGGACCTAAATTCAAATTACATGAAACATGTAATAGGTCAGTCCTAATCAATTTTTTTCTACAAAAAGAACATGATGTTGGGTGCTACCACAAGAACCTTAACTAGGTCCTATCTTAACACCACGTGCTAAATTTGAATGTCACATGCTACTAGTCGTTACTACATAGGTCTCAAACACCAACTAGTTGATAAACAAGCACAAAGAACCTTTTGTCACTTCAATATTTTTGCATGTTGAACATATCCTCTAAAAACTCAGGAATATGATAGAACATGTGTAAACATACTCTCCTATCAAACCATAAAGCCAAACTCACCCTTTCAAAGAAATACTGACCATAATTGCATTGCCAGAGAAATCTCTCTGCCTTGAGAAACTAAATTGAAACATTTTGGTACACACTTCCAGATTACTTCTATCATAGTGAATAGATGTATGCATGATATTAGAAAAAATACTTAGCTTCTTTTATCAATGTAGGTAGCAATATATACTTATGCAACTCAAAATGATATGACAATATAATTACCAATATAGATAGGTATGATAATACAACTCCTGAAAAGATAATGCCATCTCTGGTCATAACTCCTTTGACATCAATGACAACCTTTGTTCAACAATCTCCCCCTTTTTCATTTATGGAAAATAACAAAATGTTGGCCACACACAAAGACATAATGAGTTCCATTTATCCCCCTTTTAAGGAAATATATCATTGTGAGTTCCTCTTCTCCCCATTTGATATTAATGGCAGAGGTCAACCTCCCCCTTTGTATTTCTGACACTTTGCACAATCTAGAAACTTATCTCCTATTCATAGACTTCCCCTGAGTCCATACCACACTGCTTCTAAAAACATTATGTAAGACCACCAAGCCTTCTTATGATGGGGATTCCAAGCTCCCCCTCAACCTGTACTTCCTCTTGATTCAAGAGGAGGGAGCAACAACTCTTAGATTCTTCTAGAGAAACTCAAAAGTCTCCTTAGGAAGTGGTTTTATGAAAATATTTTCCACTTGTTCCTTAGTTTCAACATATTCTAGCTTCACTTCCTTTTTGATAACCTTCTCTCTTAGAAAATGATACTTGATTGCAATATGCTTAGTCCTTGAGTGCATTACCAAATTCCTTGAGATATTTATAGCACTGGTATTATCACACAAAATAGAAATAGGTTTATTGAATTTAATCTTTATTTCCTTTAGATTTTGCTTCATCCATAATATCTAAGTGCAACATGAAGCTGCTACAATCTATTTTTCTTCTACTGTAGCTAACGAACCTTAATCTTGTTTCTTACTCAACCATGATACAATACTGTCACCAAGAAAAATTTCTCCACCACTCATTCTTTTTCATTCATCCATACATCTTACCCAATCTGCATCTGTGTATTCTATCAAAGTGAAATTTTCACTCTTAGGATACCACAACTCAAAGTTCATTGTGGCCTTCAGATATCTGAATATTCTCTTTACTACTTTGACATGAGTTTCCTTCGGTGCTTCCTCAAATCTAGCCACCATCCCAACTACTTGCATTATATTTGGTCTAGATTTTATCACATATAGTAAACTACCAATCATAGATCTATACAAGGTATGGTATGTTGGAGTAGATTCATCTTTACTCATATTTCATCTAGTAACCATAGATGTACTCACCAGTTTGTAATCTTCCATCTTGAACTTACTTAGTATCTCATTGATGTACTTGTTCTGAGAAATGAATATGCCTTTATCTAATTGAGCAATCTGTAAAACAAGGAAGAAAGATAATTCTCTAAGAATTGACATTTCAAATTCATTTTGCATTGAACTCTAAAACATCTTGCACATGTCATCACTACTTCCTCCAAAGATAATATCATCTGCATATATCACAATAATTAGCAGTTGATCACCTTCTATTTTTATGTATGAATTACTATTTGCACTACCTCTCTGAAACCCTTGTTGTTGCAAATACTTTCCCAACTGAGAATACCAAGCTCTAGGAGCTTTCTAGAGTCCATAAAGAGCCTTCTTCGACCTACATACAAAATCTAGATTATCTGAGCATTGAAAACCTTCTGGTTGCTTAATGTAGACTTCCTCTTCTAATTGCCCATTTAGGAATGCGAACTTCACATCCATCTGACAAACCTTGAAATTATTGAATGCAAAAAGAGCTAAAAATATTCTGATAGCTTCCAGTCTTGCTATTGGAATAAATGTCACTTCAAAGTCAATTCCTTCAACCTGAGCATATCCTTTACACATAATTTTGGCTTTTTTCTGGATTACTTCTCCATCTTCATTCATCTTGTTTCTGAAAAACACACTTAGTACCAATGGAATTCTTGCCTTTTGGTCTTGGGACTAGTTCCCAAGTTTCATTTTTCTTGATCCGAGTCAACTCTTCTTCCATGGATTATATCCATCCTTTTTCTTTGCTTTCTTATGTGCAGGACTTTGGTTCAATTTTTGACAGCAATACAAAATGTACCTATTCATTTTATCTTCCAAATTTTCTTTGATTTTGTACCCCACTATTCATGTCTCCTATAATATGGGCTTCAAAATGATTTTTTTTGTACATACCTTGTCAGAGTCTTTATAACAATGTTCTCAGAATCAGCTTCTGAGCCTTCATCATTGTTGCGGATTACTTCTTCATCATCTCCTACTTCTAAAGTACTGGTAGACTATATTGTTTCATCAACTCTTACATTGGAACTTTCTACAATATTCTTCAACCTTTTGTTATAACATCTATATGCTTTTCTTATCATAGAATACCCAAGGAAAATACCTTCATCAGACCTAGAATCAAACTTACCCAAGTTTTCTTCATCTCTCTTGATGTAGAATTTGCTTCCAAATATCCTAAGATGTCTAACTGAAGCCATTCTTCATCTCTATAACTCATTGGTGTTTTATCAGACTTAGGTATGATTTGAGCTTTGTTCAGAATATAGATTGTAGTTCGAACTACTTCTCTCCAATACATATCCAGTAGATTTTCTTGACTCAAAATTGTTCTGGCCATATCTTGTATAGTCCATTTCTTTCTCTCAACAACTCCATTCTACTGCGGAGTCCTAGGAGTAGGAAAATTGCCTCTAGATTCCATGTTCTTCATAAAATAAATCATATACATCATAAGTGAATTCTCCACCTCTTTTTGACCTGAAAACCTTAATTGTTCTTTTGGTTTCATTCTCCACTAATGCTTTGAACTTCTCAAATACTTCTAATTTTTCTTTTAGAAAGGTAATCCAATTCATCCTAGTGTAGTCAACAATGAGCATCATAAAATACTTGTCATCTTGTAGAATCTTTGTCCTCATTGGTTCATACAAACCCATATGAATCAAGTCCAATGGCTTTTATGTGGAATACTCCTTTGTGGGAAATCTGGATTTTGTCTATTTTCCCTCATGGCATGGTTTGCAACTAGTAGATGTTAGAGTTATCATGCATTGGCTAATAATTAATTAATCTTTATTTAATTATTAGTCTAATTTATTCTCATGCACTTAAGCTAAACTTAGGAGTGATTTAATGCTTTTATTAGTTGAGCTAATATTAGATCGTTATGTCTCATCTCATGTGATGTTGACACTTGTCATGATTTGATCCCTTTATAATTTAGGGTTTTTCTCTTATATGCACTCAACCCTCATTGCAATTATCTCGAGCTTTCATGTCTTTTTTAGAGTCTCTTGCTTCTATAGATTTTTCTTGTTAAGGAATATTGCATATATTGCTTGGAGATCTCTTGCATGGAAGGTGTATTTGTTTATTGTTTGATCCTTTGACTCATGGTTTTGTGTTTGTATCACAATTCTAACATGGTATCAGAGTGTGGATTCAATGAACCCCTTCTCGATTTATGAGAGCCAATGAGAAAGTCATATTTGGCTTTTGTTTTGCCTAATTTGGGTACCTAACACTAGATCTGCTAGGGTTTGAAGTAGTTGCTTTGTTTCTAGATCCGGAGGGTAGCTTCATATGTGGTGCATTTTGAGCTAAAACAGAGGTTTCTATCGCACTCAGAAGGCCCAAAAACTTCAAGAACACCTATCAATTTGGAAAAATCTGTGTTAGGAGTTTCTAAGGCAAAAAAAAATTGTCAAAGAGGACATACGACCTCCCCAAGACACAAGTCGAGGTACATTAATTTTTTTTAATAAAAAAGTTATATATATATAATTACTTGGACCCAAAGGTACCCACACTTGCATCTCGTTACCTTAGGCCCCTTCCCATTAATAATGGTGGTAGTGCACAATTTGCCATGTAATTTACCACCATTATTAAAGGGGTGTGATAAATTTCCCCACCCTTTATTATTTGTTTTTATTTTTTTTAAAACCTTTTTAATAAATTTTTTAAAAATATAAACCTTTTTTAAAAAATAAATGAATTAATAAAATAATTATTAGCCCACAACAACTTTTTCCCGCCTCTGGTCACATGGGCGACCAACGCCCAGGCCCAGGGGGGCTAAAAAAATTTGCTTTCTTTTAGCAGAGGCTCTAAATTTAGCGAACCTCTATTTTTGGACGTACTTTTTTGCTAAATTTGGCTAAGTTGTTTTTTTCCCTTGCTCAACCCCTTTCCATTGGGCTTTTCAATTTTGTGCCTCAACTTCCAAAGGCCATTTCTCGGCCATCGATGGGCTTTTTCAGTGCAATTGTTTTTGAAACGAGGTAAAATTTCATGCTCTTCGCAGTGGTGCAAGTATTTCCTAGTTTAAACTTCTGATTTTTTTCCAAAATTATGTTTTCTCAATGTACTTGCTCTTCAATTCTCATTTTTGGAGACTTCAATGGGTCATATCTTCTACATCCAGACACATTTTTGGGTGCCATTTTTTTGAAAGTGCATGTTTTTTCGTGTACTTCATCATGGTGCCATCAGTTTCCTATTTTTCTATTAGAAAATTGTAGTTTTAGCATGGAGTCCTTTTTGGACATTATGGGCTCCCATTGTATGCACTTGTTATTATGTAAACACATGAAATAAAGTGCCATTGTATTACACATGATTAGGGGATCTTACACATCTTGTTGTGCCTTTTGTATTCATACTATGATATAAAGGGCCATGGGGGGGTTGATATTTTCCTTTGTTTGTTGTCACACCTTTGTCAAGTGAGTGTCCCTTCCATGACAACAGTGAATCCTAGTGATTCTTGCATCATGTGTGTGCGCCTTAGTTTGTACACCATTTCATTTGCAAGTTGTTTCTCCTACATGCACTTCTTGGTTTCACATAGTTTTAGTGTACCTGTCATGGCTCTCCCTTTTCAACATTATGGGGGGTTTCTATTGTTGGTATTAATACTTCTTTGGTTTCACGTTTGAGTGATCTACATATCTAGTTATTGTTCCTATGTACTAGTCCGATGTAGTGTGTACCCCTACATTTCAGTGAGATGGATCATTTACCATATGGACACTCTTGCATTCCTATTTCTAGATGTTCTTCATTTCAACACTCTATCAGTCATCTTTTGACAATAGTCTACAACTTGGTGCTTCTGGATGTTCTACATGTTCCTATTTTTCAGGACATTGTCTTGTTTGGAGGTTTCTTCAGTCCTTCACTTGGCTTTCCTCTCTTTTTGGAGTAAAGTTTTTCCCATGAGGTTTTCTCTATTACTCCACATTATAGAGATCTTTTGTTTGTACATGGGTACCTTACATGGTCTTGTTTTTTGGGACCCATCATGCATTCCTTTTTAGGGCTTTTAGCTACTACCTAAGTTCATCTTAAGGGGGGGTGTTAGAGTTATCATGCATTAGCTAATAATTAATTAATATTTAATTGATTATTAGTCTAATTTATTCTCATGCACTTAAGCTAAACTTAGGAGTGATTTAATGCTTTTATTGGTTGAGATAATATTAGATCATTATTTCTCATCTCATGTGATGTTAACACTTGTCATGATATGATCCCTTTCTCATTTAGGGTTTTTCTCTAATAAGCACTCAACCCTCATTGTAATTATCTCAAGCTTTCATGTGTTTTTGAGTGTCTCTTACTTATGTAGCTTTTTCTTGTTGAGGAATATTGCATATATTGTTTGCAAATCTCTTGTGTGGAAGATGTATTTGTTTATTGTTTGATCCTGTGGCTCGTGGTTTTGTGCTTGTTTCACAATTCTAATAGTAGACCAAGGTTTCTTGATCTTTGACATATCCCAAACCATTTCCTTTGAGCTAATCTTCACAATATCATCAAAATTGATGTGTCCCAATCTTTTGCAAAGCCAACTTTCTTCTCTCTGTATAGTAAGGTAGTTTTTTCCATTTAGCTCACTGAGATGATATATGTAACTGTTTGTTCTGCTTCCTTCTGTAATCAGTTCTTCAATACTGGATTTATGAATCTCACACGCATTAGCACTGAATGAAAGTTGATAACCTTTGTCACACATTTGACTGAAACTCAAAATATTATGCTTTAATCCTTCAACATATAAAACATCATGAGTTTTTTTCCTATCACCATCAAGACTTAATGCACTCTTACCAGAGATTTTGGTAATATAATTATCTCCAAGAGTCATAGAACCTCCCTCAAATTTCTTGAAATTCATAAACTTACTTTTATCTCCAATCATGTGGCTTGAACATCCATTTTCTATGATCCACATATTCTTCTCCTTTTGAGCATGTAGAGAAATCAGAGCTATTATTGATTTCTTTGATCCTTTCTCTTCTTGAATCTTCTTCCAGACTTTATCTAATTCATGACTCCAACTTTTTGACCATTTTCTTAATGTTTTCGATAAAGGGGGACTCACAAAATTACTTCTGCAATTCCTATCAATGTATCCAAAGTTGTTGCATTTGTAGCAAACAATGTTGAAATTGTATAAAGGTGCAAATGCATTACTGTTGACAAAGTTATTTCTTTTATTGGAGCCTTTCTACATTCCATAGCCTTATGACCAAAATTATTGCAATTCAAACAATAACTAGAAAAATATTAATAAAACCTGGTATTGTATCCCTATCTTCCATATCTTCTTTTCTTCTTCTACACTTGGATAAAACCATCATTTTGTTCCTTGCTTTCATCACTAACATTAATCCTTTCAAACTTTTAACTTATGAAATCAGTCTCTTTTGGACTCCCTTTAGTAGGCTTCACCAGTTGTTTTGTCACTTTGTTCTTATGATCATGATAACTAATTCTGATTTTGACATGCGGAGATCTCTAACATCCCAATATTTGATCTACAATCTCAATAATATTTCCAAAATTCAATTGCAATTGATGATTCACCTTCTCAAGCTCTTTTCTTATTGACACAACTTCTTCTTCAAGATTCTCACAATCCTTATATTTTTATAGTCATCTTTCATTCAAGATTTCTTCAATCCTTTTTGCTTCTTCTTCTTGCACCTTCAGATCAATTATCATTTTTTCTAGACTCTCAAGCTTCTAAGATAAACTACCTTAGCCTTCACTTCAATAATTATTTCCTTCAATCTCTTGAGCTATTTTCTAGCACAAAGTAACTCTTCCACTAGATCTATTTCTTCATCATCATTTCCAAAATTCATTTTTGTAACATCTTCAGTAGTTTCCATGGCCATGAATACAACCTTCTCTTTTTCATCTCCGAAGATGTCTTCATCCTCTTCATCAATAGAATAGCCTTCTTCATTAATGAAGAAACTCTTTTGTTTCCTCTAACCTTTATTCACTTTCTTAAATGATTTATTTCCACACTTTTTCTTGAAATTGTTTGACTCCTTATAAGGACACTTAGCCATAAAATGTCCTGCTTCACCATAATTAAAAAATTTGAAAGGTAACTTTCCTTTATACTTATCATAACCTATTTGTATATTTTTGACAAATTTTTCTTCCTTTGGATCTGATCCAATATTAGAATCTAGATCAATTTGCTTCTTGGATGCTCTAAAGGCAACTTCTTTCCTTATTCAGTCTTCACCATCAAACCTAATTTCATAGGTAGTCAAGATTCCATGTAATTCAACCATTTTTAAAGCATTCATATTCTTGGCTTCTTCAATAGTACAAAAAATTTATAATCAAACCTTCTAGGAAGAGGTCTAAGTAGATTTTTCATAACCATGCTTTCTTTTAATTCCTCACCAATACCTTTGATAGATTTGACAACCTCATCAACTTGGAGCAAGAATGTGGCAATGCTTTCTTCCTCCTTCATTTTAAAGCTTTCAAAGTGGGCTCTACGAGTTTGGAGCTTAACTTCTTTCACCTTGTAATCTCCTTCATATATGGTATGCAATTTATCCCATACTTCCTTCATAGTCCTACATTGCATAACTTTCACAAAATCAAAATTAGACAAACCACATAAAATAGCATTCCTAGCCTTGGAATTATTTTCACAAGCATTATTTTCATCCTAATCCCTTGGAGGATTTCAAGAATCTCATATCCCTCTATAACTAACATCCATATTTCAAGACCTAGGGATATCAAGTATACTTCCATCTGAACTTTCCAAAATGCATAATTCGACCCATAAAAGAGTGGAGCCTTATTTGCAGATAATCCTTCTTGTTCCACATAATGTTCCATCCTAGATCTACCTCAAGATATTAGACTTCTTCAAAGAAACTTAGCTCTAATACCAATTGAAGGGCATAAAATCTATTGAGAGGGGGGTGAATCAATAGATCAAAACTATTTAAAACTCTTTTACTTCAACACATATACTAGAACATGAAACTTGAATCTTCACTACTACTAATCAATCATCAATTAGGAACACACTTCCACACAATATAACACCAGATATACGTTGAAACCCTAGATGGGAACAACCACAGTGAGAATAATTGCTTGGATCTACTGTCCAAATCCAACCTCATAAAGCAAGAATATAGCAAGTGAATTTTAAAATTTGATGTAGGCACCAACCTATAGAAGACACCAATCCCCAATTGTATCTGTAGGCACCAACCTTTTCGAAACACCAATCCCCAATACAAATCAGTACAACAAGTAGAACACCAGTCCTATCAGATTACATAGATAAATCTTACAAACCTTCAATTGCATTTGAATACATCTCATACACTTCTAAATTGTCTATATACACTCTTTCACACTCCTTATTATATTCTGATAATGATACACACTTTGAGATGCAACTCCCCTTGAATAAATTTGGCTTCACAATCGTCTCCATGTATATTCACCACCTTCACTTCAATTATATTTCATATTGTGAATCTACACAACTAAGTAATATATACATGATATTGCATTAACACTCTTCCATATCAAACAGGGTTTCACAAATAGCCAAGATGATATAAAGTGAACCTAAATTCAAATTACATGCAATGTGTAACAAGTCGGTCTTTAATCAAATTTGTTGTCATCAAAATAACATGATGTCATATGCTACCACATGAACCTTAACTAGGTCCTATCTTAACACCACATGCTAGATTTGCATGTTACATGCTACTAGTTGTTACCACATAGGTCTCAAACACCAACTGGTTGATAGATAGGCACATAGAACCTTCTAGACCACTTCAATCTTTTGTGTGTTGATATTATCCTTCAAAAACTTAGGAATATGATAGAACATGTGTAGACATACTCTCCTCTCAAATTGTAGAGCCAAACTAACCCTTTGAAAGAAATTATGACCAAAATTGCATTGCTAAAGAAATCTCTCTGCCCTGAGAAACTTAATTGAAACATCATAGTGCAAACTTCTAGATTACTTCTATCATAGTGAATAGATGCATGCATGATATTACAAGCATTCCTCAACTTATTTTATCAATATAGCTAGCAATAAATACTTTTGCAACTCAAAGTGATATGACAGTACAATTACCAACACAGATAGGTATGATAATATAACTCCTTGAAAGATAGTTCCACCTCTGATCATAACTCCTTTGACATCAATGACAACCTTTTTTCAACATTTTCTTCTTTGGTGCTCAAATGTATTTTATTTTATTTTATCTTAAACCTTGGGTTGGACTAGCAAATGGAATCAACGTGATAGGAGGTTTGTTACAAGATCATATCCCTCAAATCAAGCTTTCCAAAAAGTATAATTTTGAATATATTTAATGTGATTATTATTTTTATTTTTAATTTTTTAGTGAACATAGGTTTTTTTCCAAACATAATAGTCTTTAATCCAACAAATGAAAAAATAGAAAAATAGAGAAAAAAATGAAAAATCTATGCACTAGGTATTAATGTCCTTGATTCAATAAAAAAAAATGTAGGTATTATAGAAAAAGCAATAAGATATGGAATAAACCTATGTCTAAATTTTAATTAATTTCACTTTAAAAATTAATGAAAAATAAAATATGTAACAAAAAATTATAAAAAAAAATTGTGCACAAGATATTGGTGTTATCAATCTATGCTTAATATACTTTACAATATTATCCTTTTTGTGAAAAAATTATGTAAAATTGAATAAATGCCACTTTTTAAAAATAATATTAACTATAAAAAACAAGTTATTAAAATTTACATAAAAAATTTCATGTCATTTTTTTATTTTTAGAAAAATACATTTAGAATCTACACATAAAGTATCAAAAATCCCCAGTTCACGTCATCTTCAAATTCTTAATAGTTTAGTTGCACTATGGGTGACAAAAAATAAAGATTTGGTTTAAAAAGTTGATTTCAATGTCCAACTTTGGCCAAAAAGTGGAACACACTGTTGTTGAATCGCCCATACTCTAATATAGTTATAGTGTACTTGTAGGAGAGTTATATACCTACACATCTTTGTTAGGTGAATGAAGATGTATTGTGTTGATTTGGTTGTTGGGATATTTTGCTATAATTGTATTATGTCTTGTATCTCAAACCTTGGACAAGGTGATATCTGATAAATGATATTATGTTTATTGGAGTGTTAGACTTATTAAATTCCCTAAAATAGATTCCTTAGTATTTATCCCTATGTGGTGCTTATCATGATTTCATCCATGAAGGGAAGGTTCCTACCTATTAAGGTGGGGCACAAGGGAGCCCATACATTTTTGTAGTTGGAGCAAAGTGCTTGTTGGACTCTTTATTGAGCACTTCTCAATACTTGGAGATATTATATTTGTTGGTGTATCATTTTATTTTCCTACATTTAATTAATTACTTTGTTTCTTTATATGCACCTGGGATAGGATAAGATTGCTTAGACAATTATCTACTTAAGTAGGTTGTACTTTCATCAAGTGACTTCCACTTTCCCTGTCTAGTGGAGTTGTATAGTACACACAAGTGACTACATCTCCTTTATCTTACATTAGTTGCACATACATATATTTTGGTGGTTTATCATATATACCTACTTATAGCTTTCATAAGATCAATCTAAAATCTCTTATATCTCTTTTTCACATTGCATCCATGAATAAAATAACACTATTATATCATTTTGGTATTCTAATTTCTTTGTGATTTTCTTTTGCTTTCTTAATTTTAAATGGCTACCTTCATACCCAAATCTTACAACATTGAACCTAGTCTCTATATCTTGAGTTCACAAGGTCCAATTATGAATATTGGTTTGATTACAATCATATTTTAGTAAGTTGAATGTTGTATATTTATGATTTTAGGAGCCAATATAATATTGATTGTAAGTTTAATATTATTTAATGCTATATTGTAATCATTATAAAGAATATGTATGAGAATTTTTGATTATTTATCTACCTTTTTATATGTCAAATCATGTGATTAAGCTCTAATTTATATATGTTACACTCACATTATTATGTTATGTTATATAATTTATATTCTAAATATGAGAAAGGAATATATTTAATTATACAATTTTCAATTGTAAACTTGTCGTTAAATGATTGTTAATATTTTCATACTAAAATATAAAGTTAGAGGGAGATTTTTTTTTTCATGTAAGGTATATGAGTGCATTATGTATTTCCTTATAATGTATTTATTTCATGTTGACATGTATATATTTACACGTGTTATATACTTTCCTATGTAGATAGAATTCGGGTAGATTTGAAGTAAAAGAGCAAATAAAGACTAAGGCTTGCTAGCAAGTGATGAGGTTAATCAAGATAGTGACTTAAACCAAGGGTAAATTATGGGTTATCTATGGATAAATAATAACATGAAATAAACATGAAAAGTGTTAAGAAAAACTTAATAATATATCTCATAACCCAAGGGTGGGTTGTGATAACAAGGGTTTCCAAGAGTTGGAATTGATGAAGCATCACAATCTATGCATGGATGAACTTGTGATCCATTATGATAAAATATATTATGCCACTTGAAAAATGGAAACATAATAACATAGTGGATTCAATTTGAGAAGAAAAAATGTAAACTAGTCACATATGTCAATGCGTTAGCCCTAGTGTGATCAATTACTACGAGAAGTGGTGTCAGGTGTGTGAAGTTGTTGTGTCACTTGAGCTAGGGTTTTTAGGCCCTATTCATGGATTCTCTCCTATTGTAGGTATATTTTTGTGTGGATGTGTGTTCCAGGTATAGGGGATGTGTTGGCTATCTGGGGAGGTGTGTGGGTGTCATCTTAACTTTTTTTAGGGTATTGGTACTATTTATTAACAATTTTGTGACATATATGAGTTTTAAGGGCTTTGGGTGGGCTCCTTAGGGCATGTATTTTTTTCTTTTGAGGTGGGAATGGCCTTAGTTAGAGGTGTAGGTTTGAAACAAAATATGCCTTTTTGAGAGGTTTTATCCAAGAATGACCCATCTTCGTCAATGCATGTGAGTGTTGTCAATTTGTTGCACAAGTCCTCACATGGGGAGAGCTCGTCACTAAATGAGGGTCCTCAAATCCTAAAAGTAAATAGATGCCTAGAGAGGATCCAAGATAGAGTAATTTTAATTCAACCAGACTCAATCGAAGAAGACGTCAATTACTTGATGAATCATGTTTTAATTTGCAAGTTCATGGGGATTCAAGTTTATCTTTCCTTTTTGGAATCTTGGGCTCGATGGACATGGAGCCCCTTAGGTGAGGTAGAGGTGATGCTAGTGCCCAATAATTATTTTATGGTAGTTTTCAATTGCTTGAATGATTATAATAAGGCCTTTGAGGGGAGGCCTTATTTTTATACCAGGTTGGCTTGCTTATAAATCCATGGCATGTTGGCTTTAACCCTGTAGAGGAACTTCCAACTCATGTTCATATTTGGGTGTGACTCCCTTGGTTCCCATTGAAATTTTTGAGGATTAATATTCTTCATATAATTACCTTGGTTCTAAGCAAGTTGATGGGTCCTCTAGACACCTAAAATTAACCATATTTGGTCAATTTACCCATAATTTGACCAATTTCCTATCCTCTATATTAATTAAATAATACCCTATTATTTAATTAATATTCAATTATCTCAACCTTCATCATAAATATATTTCTTCTATTATACCTAAATCCTAGCTTAAAGTAAATAATTACCTTTAATTATTTACCCCTATCCCATTCATCCATTAAATTGAATAAAAACCCTTATTTATTTAATGTAATCCCCAAATACCCTTTCCTCCAAATAGGAATTAAATATAATTATTTAATTCCTAGTTTCCTCTCACCTCATGTCCCATCCTCTAACTCTCCCACTTGCCCTCTAATCCTAATCTAATATTAATATCCCCTTAAGTGGTTGCACACACTTAATCCATGATCAAGTGGGTCAAACCTCCCCATCACATCAAGAACATGGCCCTTTGTACATGTGACATGGTATTAGTACCTATAGAGGAAGAGATTTTCTACCCTCAAGTCTCAAGACAAGCAAGAGTATTCAAGGAGCAAATGGTCCTCAACTACCTCAAGGAATAAAGCTCAAGTGATGGGGTAAAAAGGCAAGGGTTCCAAAATCAAAAAGAGTAGATCACAAAGGTCTTCTAGATAGACTCTTGAGTTCTTGAACAAGGAAGACAATGCGGCCCAAGGATGACAACATGACACATAGGTGTCTCAATGGCACGTTGACATCTCGTATGGACCAAAAATTGAGACTATTACAAAAAACAACAAAATGACTATTGACAATCTTGATTACTAGGAACTCTTGAATGTGGGAAAATAACTAAGAGTAATAGAATTAAAATAAGGTAAAGTAAACTAAGTGAAATATAGATTAAATGAAATGTAAATGATAAAACTAAGGAGGAAAAATAAAATGCTCACGATAACCCAAGTAAAGAAGCATCCAAAAAATAAATATCTTCAATACCTACACACATAAGACCGAGAGGAAATGTTGGGGCTATTTAGGGTCTTGCCTCAATCAAACCCCCGTTTGGGTGTTTCCACCTCCACAGACAACCAAATAGACAGATAGATAAAATATAGATAAAAAAGACGATAAAAATGCATAGACAAGGGATGTGAGAAATCCCAAGATGCTCAAAGACACAAGACAAGTAAGATATCACCTACAAGGCTTGTGAAGCTAGATAGAGAGAAAGAAAGAGATAATTGTGAGATCCAATAAAGTTGTAAAGAGTGTTATAAGAACCTGAGACTGTTGTAACAAGCTATTGAGAGTTGTGTAAGCAAGAGAGCAAGAGAGGGAGAGAAGAGAATGAGAGAGAGAGAGAGTAAGGAAGAAAAGACCTAGAGAGATCAAGCAAACCAAAAATGAATTGAAAAAATGGATTTTAAAGAGAGAAAAGGAGTGAAAAGAAGGTTCTTGAGCCATTATAAGGCGTCTTGAGTTATTTCCATCGACAAAGGTAAGTGACAAGTGGAAAAAGACTCAAAAATGGTTGTTTGAATGTTGAAATGTCATGGGATGCTAGTGTGATGCATGGACATCCATGCAGTGCATTGGTGTCCAAAAAAATCATGCTCAAAGACAGTGGGAATAAGGAAAACACAAGGTTTGACGCAAAGTTGACACACAAAGGTAGCTACTAAAAAGGGGTCCTAAGAATCCTAAAGGGAAAAAGGATGATGCAAGGGATAAAACAAGATTCATAAGCATTATTTTAGGGGAGGAAATAGACAAGGATGATTTTATTCTTGTTAAGCCTCACAACAATGGTAGAGGGAAGAAATGTAATAAAACAAAAATTACCACTGATTTTTGTATTATTATCTTATTATGTGTTCATTCAATTCCTTGTGCTTCTATAACAAGTAAGAAAAACCACCTTTCCTACTCCCTATCTTTCTTTAATAAATTACTATTCTACGAATGCAAAGAAAAATAAGATGATAAATAATGACTATCAAGGATTCTAAACTTTATCGTGCCTTTGAAAGAGGTTGGGGAGTCATATTTATAGAAAATGAATATGGATTCGATGGTCAAGATTTGATGGAAAATATCAGTGGTCAAGATCGAATAAGTGAAGAGGAAAGTTTCCATTCTAACTCATTAGAGGATAATAATGAATTTTTAATCTAAAAGAATGGATAATTGTGCACACTATGTTTCCCTCTTTACATGCAGCTTTAAAAATGAAGTTTCCAAAAAGAAGAGCAATTAATTGATAATGGAAAGCGTTAGATGGGGTTAGAAATCAAATAGCATAGATAAAAGTGACAGCCAACACTTCTAAACTATTAAACCACATCCAAACAAGAGAAAACAAATAATGAAGAGAATAAAAAATACAAAACATAAAAGAAAACACTCCCCATTATGGTTGATTCTTTCTCTTGCTCTCCTTCTTCTTGTTATGCAACTTTTCCCTCAGATTTGTTGAAACACTTGTGCAAAACCTACAAATGGTAGCAAGAAAGTTGGAGAAAAATAGCTGTTAAAATCAAAATGGAGAAGGAAGGTTGCTTTTATAGACAACCATTTGAATAGATGGTCCAGATTAATCTTCTAGAAAGATTCCAAGATCAATGGTGGAGGATGCATGAGAGGGAGGTTATGAAATGGATGGTTGAGATCAAGGCTCCAGAAAGATGCTAAGATCAATGGTCCAAAATTGATGCACCAAGAATATGCCAGCATGGAAAAAACTATGACGACGGCCACATGCCCCGAAGCCATGACATAAAATGAATGCATTTTAGGATTAAGTATGTTAATTCTACTAGGTGGAGGTGCATAAATAATTTGTTTTAAATTATTTTATTCAAAATGGAGGAAAATGACAAGTGGAGAATGGAAAATAAAATAATTTATCCAAATAATTTATTTAGGAAAAATGAAAAGAGGTGGAAGTGTTTAATTAAATTACCAATTTAATTAAATGGAGATGGAATTAGACATGGATAATTAATTTGGAATTATTTATCCAAAAAGAGAGGAATGAAACACACCAAAATAATTTTGACAATTATTTAATTATAGAAGAATAAAAGGTCAAATAATGATTATTATTATTATTTGACTATAGATGAAAGATAAATAATTAAATAAAAAATGATTTATTTAATTATTGAAGAAAGTGATATATTATCGACACAATTAAATAATTTTAATTGATCAAGATAGAATAAAGATGAGAAGGTGAATTAATTAAATAATTAAAAACTATTTAATTAATAGAGGAATGCAGTCACACCTAATTGAATAATTAAAGTTATTCAATTATCGAAGAACAATGACCAAGAAAAGGTGAATTAATGTTCGCGGACTTAGGACATTTTTTAGTGTCTACATTTTGCCCCTCTTTGAGACAATGTAGCTTGTTGCATTGTTTCAAAGAAAAAGATTGATCAACTGATACATGCCCCAAAGATATCTTAGTAAGGATTATGATAAGAATGATATGCCCCCTCGAGAGATTGATCGAATAGATTGTAAGAAGATTAATCTCTCAATAGATGTCCAGAAAGTGATTAGATACTTGATATTGCGTAAGTGGTAAAGCAGTGATGTACATTTTGATGAAAATGCACAATTGATGGGCGCAACTGAAAAATTGATGGAAATGATCAGTATAGCCAGGTTGATGAGCTGATGAAGCTGATTGAGCTGATTAAGCTGATTGAGGATGATGCTTACGCAAGACAAGGTGTTGCTATGATGGATTGACCGATTGATTAAGGGGACATGAAATTTCAAGAAGCAGGTTGATTGATTTGAGATTTGATTTAAGAGACATATATTAGTGAGTTAAGCAATTGATTGATTTCTCTGCGACAAGAAAGATGAAGAAAATGAAATGCAAGATGGAAGATAATGAAGGTGATGAAGCTTCTTGTACCATTTAAGTGTTTTTATCATCATCGGACTTATTATGTCGCAAATTAGTATAAGCATCTAGATAACATGAACATCTAGATGACTAGAATACTGTTTACATTTTTATTTAGTAATAAAATATAAGCATCTAGGTATAAGAACCTTAGATGACTTGAATACTTATTGCATAGAAGACACTATCAAACAAGGAATGCTCTCATCCACATTAGACTCATAGGTCCTTGATGGTTTTAGACAACCATGTCCTAAGACAAGTCATCATGTGAATAAGAAACAATCCGTAAACAACAAACAAGTGAACATGCCCCATCCTTGCCTCTCTAGTCAAAGACATCCTGAAGAAGCTAAAAGACATGTCACCAAAGATAAAATCATAAAATAAGCAAAGATCAACAAACAAACAGGGGTTTTGTTTCGATGTAAAAAAATGATTCTCGTTGCAGTTTATGTTTTTTGGTTGGATTTGTAAGATGGGTTGATATTTATGTTATAATGTTTGCTTGATTGTCAACATTTGCATGTTTTGATTTTGTTGAAGTTCAAAGCTGTGTGGTGATCTGAAAGTGTCACTATTTTTGAATTTTTGATTTTGATTTTCGAATATTGATTTTTGATTTCTTCCTATTTTAAGATTTTAATCTTTTCAGATTATGATTTTTTTAATCTTTTAGGACATTTTATGATTTCTGACTTTTTCTGTGACATTTTATGATTTTTAAATTTTTTATTTACATTTTATGATTTTTTGAATTTTTTCAGACATTTTATGATTTTTAAATTTTTTGACATTTGAGGATTATTTTTTTGAATTTTTTTCAGGACATTTGATTTTTTTGAATTTTTTTATGATTTTTTGAATTATTTCATGATCGCTTTTATGATTTTTTTTTTTGAATTTTTTCAAGACATTTTTATGATTTTTGAATTTTTCAGGACATTTTTATGATTTTTTGACTTTTTCAATATTTTATGATTTTTTTTGGATTTTTTGAAGTTTTAAAGATGGAGTGAAATGAAATGTGATATGACTGATTGAATGAATAAGATCTTCCACAGTAGAGGTAATGCAACCATGGATAAATGATAGATCAAAATGAAAGATTCACTGCAAAACATGTCACACAAGCAACATATCCTTTGTCAAAAGATGATAATGGTTGGTTGATTGGATACCAAGAATGATCGATTCCATAAGGCATGATGATGATAAGTACTTAAGATCACTGATTCCTCTAACTATGATAAGATTGATGATTGTTTATGATTGATTGAAAAAGAATATGAGGATTGGATAATGTTTTACAACTAGGCTCAAAGATGATTCGCATGATAAGATTCAAGGTTGCAAAGGAACATGATGACCAACATTGGAGGTAATTTAATCATGGATAAATGATAAAGTTGTGAACTATGATGGAATGGTAACACATAAGGATATGAAAGGGAATCCAAAGCATGCATTTGTAATTTTTTCCCTAATCTCATCAAGAACAAAGGAAGGAAATGGGACATGGATTTTGATAAGCTAGGAGATATGGAATGGAAGAATGCAAAGATAAGGATAATGAATAGGATGATCAAGATCAATAAGATATGGACATAATGCCTAAGTATTTTTCTCCTATTCCTCATCAATACCAAGGAAGGGAAGAGAGGATGCATTAAGATAGGATGGTGGAATATGGATACGGTGAAGGATATGGTATGAAAGATATGGATAAAGTGTATAGGATAAGATATACAATGTTCAAGAAGATTCTTAACTTTGTCAAGATCAAAGGTGGAAAGGTAAAGGATGAACATAAAGAGGATAATGGATATGAATGATAGGATGAATGAAACTTGCCCCCAAGTGTAAAGTACAAGAGGAATATGGAAGATAGGATATGGATAGGGATAAATGAAAATGGAAGGTAAGATATGCATGATAGGGAGATGGAGGAAGGAATCAAGCATCAAGTTTCATGATTATATCCCTCAAATGTGTACTTTAATAAACCATGGCAAGAAGGATTAGACTCATAAACATAGGTATATTAATGGTATGATGGAAGAAGCTAAGGACTTATGCAAAGGTTTGGATTAAAGGAGGATAATGGGGGATGAATGTTGGATAATGGATAGGAGGTTGGAAGGCTTGTTGATGGATAGAGGAAAAGGATGAAAAGGATGGAAAGATCAACATCGGCACACACCTTGAAGGGTGGTGGAGTGATGGAGGAAAAATGAATTTGGAAGATGATAGGTTTTTAGATGGACGATAGGAGGAAGCTTTTGGATTAGCAAATTTGGATGCCAATTTAGATTTTATTGCTTCTACGAGACTTTTGGGAATCCACATAGCTTTTGGATTTGATTTTTGATTCATGGGCCTTTGTGGCCTTTGAGATTCTTCTTTTTTCTTTATGGGCCTTTGTGGCCTTTGAAATTTTTCTTCTTGATTTATGGGCCTTTGTGGCCTTTGAATTTTTTTCTTTTGACTTGATGGGCCTTTGTGGCCTTTTGGATTTTTCTTTTGACTTGATGGGCCTTTGTGGCCTTTTGCGATTTTATTTTGACTTGGGATCAAATTTTATTTTATTTTTGCATGGATCTTCAAGGAGACATGTTGATCCTTTGATACATGTGGATTTTGATATGGAAGCTTTTGAAATTTGGCACCCAATTGCTTCCAAGAGCAATGGGATGGGTGGATGAAGATGAATGATATGGAGGTCTTATGGATGGGTTAATGTAGGTAGAATTTTGAGAGGGCATCAAGGATGTGTGCCTTTGTTGTTCTTGATGAATAGGAGATGGAGGGATGTAGGGCTCCAATATGGATGGAAGGGTTTATGGACGAGGGTTTGGATGATAAGGACCAAGGATAGAAGGAAGGTTTGATGAACTAGGATAAGGACCAAGGATAGATGTAAGGTTTGATGTACTAGGATAAGTAGGTTTATTTTGATGGAATCTAGGCTTACGATGGATACCAATGTCTTGAGCATGAGGTGTATAACCAAGGCCATGATAGTATCTGTTTTCTTGGATATAAAGGGGTTCCAGGATACCTTGTTCATGAAGGCCTAATCCTTTGCCTTTGTAGTTCATACTTTGACACATTTGTTTTCCAATGAGATATATATTGTTTATGAAACAAGATGCAAGTCCATTATGAGGTGGTTGTGATATGGAAGGAATAACAAGATCTTCAAGTAAACCACCTTGGATAAAAGTGAGAGAACCCATTTGATAGGTAAGAGGTTCATGGATAGTTTGAATATGGGTGATAGAATCTTGTGGAGGATTGTGGTCATGAGGGGAATTAGGATGTGTGATAGGATCTTGACATGGGGATAAGGGGGTACTTTGATCTTGACTTGGAAAAGGATCAAGAGGTGTAGGAGATGGAGTAGCTTGCTCTTTATTAGGTATGGAATCAACACGAGGTGGTATGAAAGGCATGTATTGATCATGAGAAGGATGAACATCATCATGGAATGAAAGGGTATCTTTGAATGGAGGTTTATCTTGATCTTGATGAGGAAGGGAATCCTGATATTTTGTGGAAAGCATATCTTGATCATTGGATATGATGGAATCATGAGATGGTATGGATTCATTAGATGAGGTGGAAGGAGGATTTGGAAGGATACTTTTCTCTTGAGATGGAAGGGAATCATCTTGAATGAAACAAAAAGAGATAAGGGGATCATCATGAGGTTCTTGAGAGATGGGATCTTGGTCAAAGATTGGAAGGGGTTGCAGAATTTTGGTATCATTGGATGGAGTGGAAAGAATGCTTTGATCTTGATGTGCAAGGGAGTCTATGCTAGCATGCTTTGGACTAAGAGATTGACATGAATAATTGGATGTAGATGGTATGATAGGAGAGGATGGTTGGATGAAATCGTTAACTTGGGTGGAAGACTCATAAGGTTCATTTTGAATTATGGGAGATGAAGATAGATGCATGACATGGTAGGATTGCTCAAGATTATTTGTGTTTGAGGACATAGATTTAGGTTTCTCATTTAGGCTTTGCAGAAAATCATGGACATTGAACTTGGATGATGTAGTTTTGGGTGAGGATAAAGGCTTATGAGATGATGGCATCACTTCATTCAAATGTTGGGATTCAAGTTGTTTTTCAAGCTCTTTCAAATGATGGTCAAGATATTTAATCCTTTGGTGTCATTCATAGGTCGTAGAGGAATATGGAAGATAGCAGTTAGACATATTTGGTTTTGAAATTTTTTGGGAATGTTTTGAGGTGTTGCAAGTTTATAGGTGTGATGTTTGTTTGAGGTTGATTGTTTGTGTTCAGATTTGTGAATGTGGTGAATACTGTTTGAAAATCCAGAAAACACTTGACAA
>VDFB02186993.1:0-10897 GCA_007258455.2 Sequoia sempervirens | reverse complement strand
TTAGCTAGGTCTTGAAGTCCTTTCATTTTGGACATAATACTAAATGGAGATTACTTATGATTTTTGCATCCCGCTAAAGCCAAACCAGAAAAAAGAATAAAAAAATCATTTATATCATAGTGAATTAATAATTTGAATAGTTTAAACTACATTATGAATATAGATTAAGGACTTCATCCAATATGAATTTGTATAATAGAGTTTGATTTCAAATAAATATTTTTTTATGAGTTTCCTATACTTAGAAATGTGTGCCATACACATGGGTGCAATGTGACAAAGCACTAATGAAACTAACCTAACCTCCTTTAGTACGAACTCCAAAAAACAAATCTTATAAAAAGAGTCACATATTATATATATTTTGCATTCATATTACAAAATTTCTCATGAAAGTGAAAGTAAACCTACAATAATGAATTTAATGTAAACACTATCAAATCATCTTAACCACCCAAAACATACTAATTATCCTCACTAGCTACATAAGAATTGTCCTAACTAGCTAATATCAATCAATTGAATTTAATGTAAACACTATCAATCATCTTAAACACCCAAAACATAGCAAAACTAAGAGAAAACGGGACTAAAGAAGATATGCAACCAAAATTATATTGAAGACTAAATTTACTAAATTCACCAAAACTAAGAGCAAATGAGACTATAAGAAGATAATCAACCAAAATTATATTGAAGGCTAAATTTACTAAATTCACCTTGGAAGAGCTTGTAAATAGGCATGATAAATAATATTATCCACATCTATTTCTATTCTTAGCTTCTAAGGAAGAGCAAAAGTAGATTTAGAGATGTCTTAAGTGTAGAAAAAATCTAATATATATTTAATTTTCCAAACACCCAAACATTGCAAAACTGAAGACAATTAACAACCATTATTTTGCTAAAGGCTAAATTTGGTAAAATCAATTTTGAAGAAGCTTGTGAATAAACCTCTCATTGTAATACATACAAACTTCCCTTTAAAGGTAGAGACATAGGCTCTAAACTAAAAACCGCTAAATTGCTTAAAATGAAGTTTTTCTTTCCTCGCACCTACTTTTGAAATGATGAGGTGTTAACAGGAACCTTTGATATTTATTATTAATAAAATCTAGAAGTGTAAAAATTCCTTGACAATGAGACAACCCCCTTTTCCAATTCTTAAATTATTTATGGCATACAAGACGTAATGTCCAAAATGTCTCATGTAGTATCTAAAAATGCTAATGCATAGAAGAAGGAAATGTTCTTAATAATATTTTTTATGATTTATTATTCCTTCTCTCATAGAATTTTGGCTAAATTCCTTTGTATTGGGGGCATTATGCCATACCCCATGACACTTTCTACCTTTGTCACATTGTTATCATTCTACATAAAGGGCATCATGCCTTCCCCCATGTTACTTTTCATACTTAAATCCATATTACCACTAGGGACCTATATCCATTCCTTACCCATAGTGTTCCAATGCTTCCACATTATGTTCTACTACATACATGGTTTTTTTGTTCATTAAGGGCCACCTCACTATCTCTCATATACCTACGTTGGGGAAAACCATAGTTCCTTGATGTTATCTCCCACATATATGCTTATGATTCTTTATCATGCTAGATACTATACTTGGTTATAAAATAATGTAGTCGATAATTTACATGATTATATTTTGGCATGCTTATCTTTAGAATACATTTATTCTCATATATTATTTTTTCCTCTCCTACAATTCCTTTCATCTTATGGATACACATAGTGGTAGGCAGCATACACTATCACTAGAATTCTTATATTGAGATTTTAGGTAGTGAAAAGTGTTACATAGAAAAGCATCTACCATGACCAAATGGATCAATATCACATGACATGCCAACACCCCATGTACCTTTTCATCCTATGACCATCAAGTATGTTAAAGAATTGTCAGCCTTTGTATAGGACAAATCTCTCTAATCATACATCCTTTCTTCTACCTTTTATTGCTTATGATCATTGAAAAGAAAAATTAGTTTACAATTATTTTAAAATTTCTACTTTTATTATAACAAAAAATATCCATGACATACTTTTCCTTTGTTTTGTAAGTTCCCATAGAGAGTGAATGCCAAAAGACGAACTTGTATGATGGTGTTCGACAAGTTGCATTACTTTATATTTCCCCTAGAACAACATTTTATGTCTTCATATTTAATTTTCATGCATGTTTATGTGTGCTACATACTTTAAGAGACATGACCATTCTAAGATTCACATAGCTCAAAGTGGGGGAAATATATAATGGTTAAATATGCATATCTATGACATTTCACATTCCTTTTGAGAGAATTGATTAATGCATTTACATATCAATAAATGATGTAATTTTTGTAATGTTGTCCTCATTTTTATATCCTTTGCATTAAACATATCCCCATACACATACATTTTCATACATTTATCCTTTTCACACTTACTTCTTCACATCTTCCCATATATACCACATTTAGTACACCAACCATGATAAGGAATTCACCTTTGCATATACATCACTATGTCATCACCTTGGATAATTTTTGGTGGTTGTGTAGTTGACCATGCCATATCTATGAATTTGATCCCAAAATATCTAAAATTCAATTTCAAATTATTGTTAACTCACCTATTCTACTAGTCATTATAAGATATCCAAACACATATTAGTGTGACTTGTTTATATGAGCTTATATTTAGAGTGAGGAATTGCAATCATTCCATATCCTCTCATATCTCATATTCACTCATCCTAGAAGCATTACAAGAAAAAAAACATTAGAAGAATACTTTTACTGCATTAAAAAAAATCTTGTGTTGTATAGTCATTTTAGAATAATAAAATCTAAATGGATGGAGAAAATTCTCACAATTTTATTTTTTTGGGAACTACAATACAGTCCACCTCAAAGCAGTTGTGATCCCACCACTACAATCATGACTGTGGAATCATGATAGTGAATTGTTGTGGAAGCAAAGTTGAAACATTATTTGGGTTAGGAAATTGGAGTTTCACAATATTTTCCAATATATTATAATAGCAATCATGAAAATTTAAACCATGATATTTTTTGCACTCCCCTTTGTACAATGTCATCCTTCAATTTAGACCATCTTAATTCTTGTGTGTTTACTTTTTCTTAATTAATTGGATTGTGTGATTGATTCGTGTTTAAGTTTATTCAATATTTTGTCTCCAAAGAGTCTTGAAAGAACGTGTTAAATTATTTTTAGATGGAATATAAAATAAAGTGGAAGTTAGTTATTTTGGACATGGAGTTTAAATCTAATCTTAAGTTTATTGTCAAAAATAACTAATTTAAGATGTTCTTATTATTAGTTAGTGGATCTATCATTATGTTGTGGTAAGATATTTTCTTTTAGTTTAATTTGATTGAATAAATTTGATGTTTTCTAATGATTTATCACATTTGATGTTTGCTAACATCTATTGGGTTCATTATAATAAAACCTTGATTTTGATCATATTCATTTTGAACATCATGTTGCTTTATTATTGTACACGTATTCATTTGATTTCATATAGCATTATAATTGCATATGCCAAAAGTAGATTCATACCATATTCTCATATTCCCCGCCTTCCTTTACCCTATTTGGATAGGTAAAAGCTTAAATAGCATGTTTTTTATTAATTGGGGCATCTAAAACATCAAATAGCAAATAACAGTAACATCTCTAAAAGTCTATAATAATCTTATAAATGGAAGCATTTTTTATCAAATAAATATTCAACACGAACTTCACCAACTAAAGATATTGTGAGAGGTTTATGAGTTTTAAAATAAACTTGATTTTCATTTTGTTTATATAAATAATTTTATTTTCTTTTAATTGTGCATATTTAGTATTGCCTCTTTCAAATATTGATGCAAAGAATAATGTAATTATGTTTTTAGTTACTTTTCAATGTGAGAATATCCATTTATATTTACAATTTTTTAAACTTAAGAACAATTAATTTATGTGCAAATTTCTATGTTAAATTTTGTTAAAAAAATATACTTATATAAACAATAAAAAATATTGTATCACTTATTTTGTTTTAAATTTTTCCAATCATGCATGATAAATTCTCAACAACCTGTAGATGTTATCGAGATCTCAAGTAGCAATAACCCCACACCTATTATGCCACTTGACTCATGCCTATCAATAAATTGGTTCAATGGATCTCCTAATAACAGCATTAGGAATTTTGCGAATGCTATTTCAGTTGAAGTGATTGCAGTACTTGGGGATTTTTTTCATTCTGTGATGTAACTTCTAACATTAGAAAAGTTTTCTTAGCCCATTACGTGGGGATTCTTTGGCACCTAAAATTTTGACGGCGCAAAATAGTGGTGGGAGAAGTCTCTGTGATTAGAATGTGTTAAATTCTCTCTGTGTGTATGGTGTAATTTGATTCCAAATTTCTTGAAGTATTGTTGCAGTCTCTACTAATGTCAAATTTAAACATTATAGAATTATAAATAGACAAATGTTTCAATTACTTCTGATGTTGTAAATGTAATGGTTATCATGAACATTTATGCACACTTCCCTTCATACATGTATGTTTTAAAAGACTCACAATATACAAGAGAACTCCTTAATAAAACAACTCCAAATTTTTAGATAATTTATGCCAAAGGCGTATCCAATATGAAGAAGAGCAAGCTAACTTTTTAAATCAACGATTCATCTTTTAGGAGGAGGAATGGGAGATGATTACATTGATCCCAATCGTTTATTTTTCTGTTGGCCTTCTTTCCCACTGAGTAGTTGAAACACTCTTTAGCCTGAAAATAATATTTGTTTCACATTTAATTTTTTGTTGAAAAGACTACAAGCTGTCACGTATTGTCAAATCTCCAAAGTAAATTGGATCATAGTCACCTCAAAAAATATTTTGTCAAGATAGTTTCCAAATCATTTTTTTTACTGTGAATAGATTGAAGTAACAATTGCAAGTAGATTGTTTTGTTAGCCTGATTTTTAAACTAGCAATGGCACCCTAGTGTGTAATAGGTACTCCAAAGAGTTTGTGGATGGTGAAATAGGAAGAGATTTTGGGATTATGTTTGTAGAAAAAAGGTTTGTGTCATTGTTGTGTGCATACTAAATAAGTGTTAAATTGAACAATAAAATATGTAGAATCTATAATTGAGTTTCATACATAGGGGAGATGATCCAGTAGCTTAGTTGTTTATATAATGCGCAATATTTGTGATTGCACAAGTTTTAAGCAGATTGTGTGTTTGGTCATGATTTATAATGAATTGTTAAAAATCATATTTCAATGTTAAATCTGTTGATCTAGCAGGGAAATAAACAAGTATGTAGATTTTCCTTATTGGATAACCCTTACAAGATAGCCAGAAGTTAAGAGTAAATTTTTTTACTAGGTGCAATAATATTTACAAATGATACAGTTTTAATGTATCTCTTTCATTTTCTCATTTCTCTTTTGTTTTTTATTTTTTCTAATACCGAACCAAAGGATACTCTTATCATTTTTATTTTTTTATTTTTTGAAACTGCAAGCAAATCTGAAATGCGTACAAGGAAAATTTAGACTTAGAACTCAGGTTCGTTTTAACATTGATTTCCACGATATATATCTGGGTTAAAAATCTCAAAAATATTAAATATGGATATGATAAAAGGCTTTTATTGCAGTTCTTATCTATAGCTTAGGTTCTAGTAATTATAAACTTGTCTACACTTCATCAGAGGTTCAAAGGGAAATTTGTTTAGGGGAATGTCCCATTGGAAAAAATGAAAAAAAATAAGACAACTAATTGTACAAAATATTCATTTTAAAATAAATAAAAATATATATTTTATGTTTAATTTTTAATACAAATATATACTAAAGAATTGCTCCTTCTATTGTTTTCTTGCTGCAAATATGTGCCAACATTAAACATTATGAATTACTTGGTAATTCCCACCACATAATGCACATCAGATTCAAACTTCATGCAGACACACGTTACCACAATCTATGGTCAAAGCAGAACTCATTACATTACAAACCTTACATTATAAAATCAGAAAGAGAACTAAAATGAAATGGTGAAACGATAACAAACCTTAAAATAATTTAATATAATAGCTGTCAAAGTGAATATTACGTTCCAGCACTTCACATGATAAAGATTAGGTGGAATCTAGTAGGGAGGGAACATTTGGCACTTGCAGTCTCACTGTTTTCATCGCCATGCAAGCTTTTATCCAAAGGCCCTCCATAAACCTGTGGTTAGAAGACCTACTGAAGGTTTCCATGCATGTTTTGACTACATACAATGAA
The DNA here is from genome assembly GCA_007258455.2 of Sequoia sempervirens. NCBI lineage: Eukaryota > Viridiplantae > Streptophyta > Pinopsida > Cupressales > Cupressaceae > Sequoia > Sequoia sempervirens. The sequence continues at coordinate 4,569 of VDFB02186993.1, read as the reverse complement.
GAAAATGGTCTTATTTGCATGCACATCATTTGTAATCTTCTGCGCAACTATAGACCCACACTTGAGTTCGAGGTTCAACCTTTTCTCTTCAAGCAAGTATTCAACTTGCTCATTTTTTTACAATCAGCCTCAAATCTAGTACTTTTCCATGGCCAAGTTAGTTTTCCAACCTAGAATCATTTGGAGTTATATATTGCCCCCTTTATGCTTTAAGGCACACCTTGTTTTCTTCCAATAAAATCATGATGTTTAATAATCTTTGCAGTTTTGATTAATCAATTCTGCTGAAAGGGGCTATTTTTGTTGGTTCCCAAACTTGCCTACACTATGTACAATAATTTGAAATTTGATACTTTTGCACAATTCATTCGGTTAATTGACACTGGTTGTATGGACTTATGAATTGAGAATGAGAGTGATTTTGGACATGGAGAAGCAAAGACTATATTCACATTCACATTGGCATGAGTGGGAAAGTGATCCAAAGTTCCCAATCTCTTCAGATATCATTGCCTCGAAGGGGCCAGAAGGAATTTTTTCAAGTTAAAAAGTGTGAGGGTAAGATTATGAAGTTCCTTTATACCAATCTATTCATTTACATTTGTAAGATCATATTTCAAAATTTTAATGAGGCCATTTTTCACTTATTACTTTTTTATCATTAGGGAAAAGCTATTCAAGATAGAACTTCTAATAATGTAAAGTAGAACATCACAGTAAGGTTAAGATAAAAAAATCAAAAAAGTATTCCCAAAAGGTAGATTAAATATAAGCATGCTCTAAAATGAGGTAACTAAATAATTGTGTGAAATGGGATACAGTCCAATACATTGCTTTAATATTAAATTTATCTGTAGTAGAACCCTTTGAACACCAACTTTCACAACTTTGGCTTCATTATACAATATGAAGGCAGTAAAAAAATAGGTAACCAAAATCCAATTTCCATAGTACATTAATAAAATAAGAGATTGTAAACTATTTTTTGTAATAAATAAGGTTAGTAAAATATAATTCACTTAGATGATAGATAAAGTGATGGTAGAACATGTTTTTCATTTTGTTTTCCAAGAAGCTGTTGTAGTGATTTATGTTTGTGAGCTAATGACAATATAAATGGCAACATAGTATAAGACATTTATTTAACAACTTAATTAAGATTTACAAATAGGAAATAAGCATTTGAGTAATTAGTAAAGTATAATATCAAAGTTTGGAAATTGAGGAACACCAATTACTTGCAAATTAAAGAAATACATTGTTAGAATTGAAGGTCTTATGGAAAAAGGAAATAAAAGGAAAATTGGCAGATTTGTTTTGTTGGAGAAAGTATATGCAATGATTATATTGGGAGGACGCAGTAAAGACGAATATAGATAGAGTAACCAATTTCTTTACATTGCAGATATATATTCAACATAGTATGTGCACAACAAAAAAAACTAATAACAGGCTAATGCATATCAAGGTAAATTTGGAAGGCAACGATTATTGCAGGTGTAATAATAGTATTATAGAGTTGATCATATTTAAGCTCTCTTAGAAAATTGCATAAGTCCTCAAGTTTTGTGCAGCTGGATTGGTAAGCTGACACTGAGGTTTGGAGATTCTCGATATCCAATTCTTCAATAGTATTTGCAATCTGACATGCAAGTTTGAAGTTTGAGTTTGTCGACAATGTCAATGCAACTATTAGATATAGTTGCAGAAAGGTGTTGAATGGTTGTACATGCAGAGAGTCAAGTTTATTAACTGTTGACGATGACTTTGATTCTGCTGGTGGTGGATGCATTGGAATGGAGGGGCTTGGTTGTATAGGATTCTTTGATTGTGTAGCCATGACCTGGTATGTGTTAGTGGAATGAGCAAATTAGTAGAACTATATTACATGAAACAAGCATTATGTAAAAAAAATGTTTCAACTATATAAATAGCAAAGATAAAAAATAAATGTAATTTATATTTGAATAAACAAGACAATAAAGTATGTGGAAAATCTTCTTTTTTTTGTATTTGTTTTTTGGAATAAAGGTTAAAGGTTAGGGAATTACGTGATCAATTTTCATTAGACATAATAGTAAGCTTTGAAGGAGTTTGGAGAGTCTAACCTGTAGTTATTTGCAACCCGTGTGTTTTTTCAAGAGCTTATTTCAGACAAAGCCAATAAGTGTTTCTCCTCTTCCTTACAGCGTGCTACATATGGAATTTGTGTCATGTGTGCATATCTTTGGGAGGTGAAGGCTGGCTTGATACGTAATCTTGCAAGTGCACGAACTCTAGAAATAGCTGTGAATGTTAGGCCTTGTCGGTCGATGTTGTTGATGTCGATTATTGCCTTTTCTAGTGTAAGGCCTTGTGACTTGTGTATTGTTAGAGCCCATGCCATTTGAAGGGGGATTTGATGATGAAGTCCACGACTCATAGGGGCAATAGGGACATATTTTGGGTTATTGACATCCCAAGCAGGACCTACATATTTATTGAAATGAACTACAACAAACAGTGGAAGTGAAGGCGGGTTTTCATTGGCCTTGTAGACTATATCTTTGACTTGGCCAAGTGCACCATTAACAAGCCCTGTTTCTACCCATATATTTGAACATAACATTACCTCTTGTTGAATACACAAAAGGACCTTAGATTGTAGTTGTTCTTCATCAGGATTGGAGCATGGTGACCCCCTTAGTTGCTCTGCAATTGATATGGCAATAGGTGTTGCCAAAGATAGTAACATGCATTGATTATGAAGTGAGGCCATTTCATTTGTTGCAAAAAGGTGTGTTGAGGATAGGAATTATGTTTGCTCTGTACAGGCCAATGATGAGCTTGAGCGAGCCATTAGTACTTGCCAATCTTCAGTTGTAGGTTCTGCATTACGCAAATTGGAGAGGATAGTACGGAAGGTGACTTGTGCTGGTTCCTCTCCGATCTGTCGGAAAATTTTGCTTAGTGTCACAACTTTGGTGAAGCTGCGCCATAGTGAACCCCCGTATGAATTTGAGGCATACATAGGAATGTCCTTGACAGGTGGAAGTTGGCCGAGGTCACCAAAGAGCATGATTGATCGCCCTCGAAAGGGAAGTTGGTTGTGGTTGGGGAATGCTTCACGTAGCCTCATGTCAATGCTTTGAAGTAATTTGGGACCAATGAAGCTCATTTCATCTATTAATATATAGCGAATGAAGTACATTTTTTCTTGAAAGCTTGCTAGTGTTTGGCCTTGCAAGGGGACAATATCTTTGATAGGTATTCGTAGGGCTGAGTGGATTGTTGATGCTTGGATGTTGAATGCTGCTACACCTGTAGGTGCAAGAAGTAGTAATGGTGAGGGGCTATTTTGGGATGAATTGTGGATTGCAGTTTGGATGGATTTTATTAGGTGTGATTTACCTGTTCCAGCAGTCCCTTGAACAATCATTTTTAAAGGAGTTTGGTAGGTACTTGCATTTAGATGTGAGCAAACTATATTTAATGCTTTTTTTTGTTCGATAGAGAGCTCATATTGGGTAGGCAGAGTGGGAAGATAGGGGGCTACAAATGTTGGACGATTGGATTCTATGTAGGTAGTGGCACAGAATTGTTTGTGGGGAGTGAGTTGGGAAGAACCCCAATCATGGTGCAAGTCAATGTCTCGGCGACCAAGCATATCAAGTTCATCAAAGTGAAAAGGAAGGCTTGGGTATAGGCTTGATAATACTTGCCATTCAGATGGGTTGTTTTCTTGCATTATTCCTTCTTGACTGCAAGAGGATGTAGAGTCAGTTTCTTCAGAAGGATCTAATGGTGTGCGGAGCACATGCCAAGGATGTTAACTGGCTGAAAATCTCTCCCATTGTTGAGTAATAGGAGTGGTTGAAAAAGTGAACTCATTGTGAATGCTACAGAAAGGTTTGTACATCAGTAGTTCTGACCAACAAAATGCTTCAAAGCGATTGGTGTCTCTTGCAAGAATGGAGGTGAAGCACGGTGAGATGCGAACAATGGATTGAATGGACCGTTCCTTCCATTGGTTGTGTTTTCGAGATGCCTTGTAGGTCCACTTTTGGGTAACCTCAAGAAGTGACATAGCCTCTAATTGTATTGGATGAATCATGTAAGCATCAATGTTGTTAGGGGAGGTGGTGGTTGATTTAGATGAGAGACAGATCCATTGAATGTTTTTTTGGTTGACATTTAAAGAGACAAATGTTCGGCTAGATAGGGAGAGTGGAAGTTTTAGTAGGAGGTGGCAAGTTTCTTGGGCTCCAATATCACAGTCCACTAGTGTATCTGCAAGCATTTTTTTGAAAGTTGTTGGGGCAAGCTTGTCAAACTCTATATTGGATGAAATACATGATAGCATTGCATGGTATATTTCTGACTTGTTTTCAGCTTTGGTTGCATATTTTGCAATATACTTGAGGATTGCATGGATAGATATAATTGGTTGGAAATCCACATTAGCTCTCCAAATGGAGAGAATGGAAGGGTTGTGTAGATTTAAGCGGTCGTCATTGCGAGCAGCGGTGAATTTTGGTTGGCCAGCTTCATCAATTGCCAGGGTGGAAAGTTCTTGAGTGGGCCAAGGGG
>VDFB02186992.1:0-24216 GCA_007258455.2 Sequoia sempervirens | reverse complement strand
TCAATAGTAGAAGGTGTTCCTTTATTGTGTGATAAAGATATCTCTTGCTTAGTAAAATGTGTCATACCTACACAAGACTCTTTAGATTGTGATATTTGGTACTCTCATATAAAGGAGGCCGTAAAATCTAGTAAACTCCAATCATTACTATGACATGTGTTTTAATATGTCCTAGGAGTGTTTTGCATGATGATATTGATATTAAAAAAAGGTTTCTTTGCTACTTTCATTTCTTTCAAAGGACAATAACCAAGAACACTAGTTTTTTCTTGTATGTTAGGCTCTATAGAGGCATGAATTCCTTGTTCTCTAGCACCAAATCATTTTCCATTATAGCCAAGTTTTTTCAAAAGTTTGTAACCTCTTCCATGAATCTTTTTCATTTCTTTTGGATTTAGTGGTTTCTCATGATCAAACTCTTTAATATTTGTGGATGTATAATTGTTGTTTTCTACTTCTTTTCTAAGAGTTGTGGACTCACATGCATTTGATGACTCGGTTTATGTGGATATCATGTTTTTTTCTTTCTCTTTTCCTATTTTTTTTGTAATCTTGTATTTTCCCATGGATGTAGGTGTAAATTCAAATGAACCCCAATCATCATCCAATAGTTTTGTGACTTCTTCAATATTATTTTCTTTTTATTCCTCTTGCATTGGTTGTAATTTTGTAGCTGATGTCAATGTTGAAATATTATGTGTGATTCCTTTTCTAATTTGGAAACAACTCTTAATCATAGGATCAAATTTTATCATATAAACCTTGTTGTTATAAGTGTACATCACTAGATGAAGTAGCATTGAAGGTGTTGCATTCATTGCATGAATCCATGGTCTACCTAAAGAGAATATTGCAGGAAAAATCATTTGGAATTACATGGATAGGAGTTTGTAACATAACCCTACTAGCTCTAACAGTTAATATTATCACACCAATTGGTTTTTTCCCACATTGTGAAAACCACAGATAGATTAAGTATCTAGTTAAATTTTGGTCAAGATTTTCCACTTTATTTTTATCCAAAAGGCTTACACTACAAACATTGAGTTCTGAACCATTATCAATGAGAGTACGCTTAATTCCATACTTGTTAATACTAGCCAATATCATCAAATCATCATTTTATTTTTAAACTTCTAATCGAGGTAACTCATCTTGATGAAAGGTAACATCTAGGTTGACTAAGTTTATACCTTGAATTAGGGTTGCTATATTATTTGGTTGTGCACTAGGAGAATTTTAATTTTTTTTGTAAGGCATTTTAAAGCATGCTATGATAATTAGGTGATTCTTGAATAAGATCCGATAAAGAAATCTTAGCAGGAGCATTGAGTATTTGTTCTACAAGATTGTACTCCTTTCCATTAGGCAAAGCAAAATTAGGAGCACAAGGAAAAATTGGTTGAGGCAATGGAAATGAAGTAGGTATGGTTTGTGGTTTCCTATTATTCCTTGTGTTGTATGTATGAGAAATAGTATTATAACTTGGTTGCTGCAAAATATTGTTACTAGTGAGTTTCCTTGTAAAGTTTAAGATAGATCCTATGATAATAAGTGGCTTAGGAGATAACTTCAGATATCCAATAATTAAAGGAATTTTAGGACGTCCAATGAATAAAGGACTCTTAGGAGGTCCAATGATTAGAGGAGTCTTAGGAGGTCTAATAATCAAGGGAGATCTAATGTTCAAAACCTGAGCATACTTATCCTTATTTTGATGATATTCTAGTGACGGAAAGTCTAATGTTACCTTAACATCTTCATCTAAGAAAGCCACATTACTATTGTTTGTGTAGTCTCAAAAAATGTCGTCTATAACATTTCCACATTTTTTTGGGCCCTCCTTATAAAATTGAGCTTAGTGATGCCATGACTAAGTGTTGTAATGTGTTTAACACACTCACACTAGGTCTTGGGCCCTTGTAAATTAAATAAACCTAATCATACCTTATTTAGGGTGTTGTAAAGTGTTGTAACATACTTTCACACTTTTCTATGGTTTTCATTAATAATTGGGCTTCTTCATGCTTTAATTGGCCTTATTTTGCATCCACAAGCCTCATTTAATGCACCTTTTCGATGATAATCCCAACATAAATAAACATCCAATCATAATTTAGGTGTTTTCAGGTTGTGTGGCCTAGATTTAGTGATCTATAACTCATACACCACCTTGGGCATATGGGTCCCACCTAGGGTTTTGGGTCCCGATCTAGATTTCACACCTTTCTAATCATTTTTTAAAATGGTGCCATAATTAATGCCTAATGGGACTCATACTCCACCTTGGGAGTATGAGTGTCGTGTGGTTCAAAATAAAATTTAATTCAAATTCTTGGCGGGATTTTATTCTCCTAGATCTAATTTCAGCTTGTAGTGTTGTAATTTCAAGAATTTTGGCATAAACAAGTATAACTACGTGTTTATTTCACCCATTTTATACCTAGCAAGTTGAATGAGCATCCTTATAAAAAAAATGAGCTCACAAGAGAATTCAAGATTTTACAAGAGCATTCAAGAGCATTCAAGGGTAGATTGTCAAGTGTTTTAGAGCATTATTCAAGCATCAAGCATCATGTCAAAGTCATCATGCATCATGTTTGTTTTTGAGCTAACAATTATGATGTAGGGTTTCATGATTCAAGCTACCATTCAAGTCAAGATTTATCACATTCAAGAAAGATTCAAGATCTACATCCTTTGGAACCACTTCATACATGTTTGCAACACTTTATTTCTAATATTTGCTAAGTTGTAACATTGCATGTTTTTCATTCATCATTCTCCTTTCCTATTTCATTTCATTACAAGGTTTGATTGCCAAAAACGGGGTTTGACCAAGGAAAACCCCTTTCTACTAACAAATTTATTTTTTTCCCTGTCTTTAGTGTGTGATTTGTAGATATAGGTTGAGGACACATTGAAGAGCAAGTTTGGAGAAAGTTTTCAAGTGTTAAAATTTGTTAAAGTTGTCACCTTTCATTGGAGATCATTGAGAGACATCTATAGGTTGTAAATTATAGATTCAAATCAAGAAATCAGGTGGAAAGGACAGAGCAGAAATTGAAGAGAAAAATCAGACTTCAAATTTGTAGAAAAACCTAACTGTACTTATATGCCACTTCTAGTGTATGAGTCCCAATATACAAAAAAATGTATATTTAAGAAGTTTCAGACATATCTCCATCAAATTTTTGTTCCTTCCCAGAAACCTTAATATGTGATTGAATCACCCAGTCTAGTGTATGAGTCCCAATCAACATTAAAATTAGTGTTTTCAGCATTTCAGAGCTTCATCTAGTCTACTTTAGGTTTCCAGGTTCACATCTTTCATCTCTTAGTGTGTTATTATATTTTACATACTTTTCAAGGTCATTTAGTGAAAATTTTTATTGCACTAGGTTTGAGCATTAGGTCTCGCATTCCATTTTTCTTTCCAAGCCCTAGCTTCATGGTGAACCCCTCTTTAGTTTACATTTAGACCCTAGTACAACCCTACCTCAAGATCTCTCTCTCATTTGCATACGTTAGATTGAGATCTCTAGGGTTTTCCTTGAATGAGAGTGTGTGAAGATTGTTATTCTTGTTGTCTCTTAAAGTTGCACCCTTGCTAAGCTAGAGAACTTAGCACTTTGGAGGAACATGGTAACATTCCTAGGTTGTGGGTTACCTAAACTTGGAATGGACCTATAGAGAAGGTTGGCTCCTAAATGGTAATCACCTAAACTAATCTAATTATTTTCCAAGTGTGTGGCCAAAAAGTGTATGCTTAACATGATATGGGAATAATTAATGATAAATTGGACTTAATGAGGCCTTGATTTGGTGTTGTGAGGTGTCTACACATCCACACTAGGTTTTAACCCTTGCAAATTAATTTTTTTTTTTTTTTGATGTCTTGCAAGAGTGTTTTAAGGTGTTGTAATATATCTTCACACTTTTCTAGGACCATAATGTTATAATTCACCCAACAAATCTCATATGACCTGTATTTCAAAGTGTCATAAAAGTCTTCTAATGGAATCTCGCCACTTTCCTTGGCTGCTATCAATATATACCTCTTTCTTATGCTTTAAATGGCCCCTTTATGAACTTAATAAGTCTTAATTAAGTGCCTTTATTGAAGAAACCCAATAAACAACATTTAATACATCCTACCTCTAAACATACCAAAATTTCTGTGTGGACTAATTCTCCACATTGGGAAACTTAGTCTCATGTGGCAATAAAAAATAAAAATTAATTTAAATTTCTTTTTATGGGCGACTTTTAAGACCTAAGGTCTGCCTGTGATGAGGTATTTTTAGGAATTAGGGCATAATTGTGTATAAATAAAGGTCTTTCCCTCTCATTTCACTAACTCATCATCATTCATTCATCATTCATCATGTTCTCAAGTCAAGCAAGTTATGGTTTTATCATTCCAAGTCACCAAGATATTTCCGTACATATTCTAAGGGAAGATTATTTACGTTTCTTTTTGTTGCAAAAATCAAGATCAAAACATCATGGAGCATAATCAACTCCAAGATTATTTCATGTTTTATTTCATTCTTTCATCATTTTGGTTTAATCATTTGGGTATAAGGGTTTGGACCATAAACCCATCCCCCTAACATTCAACATTTCTTTTCTCTCTTCTCGTGGTGTTTGCAGATTTAGGACTCTTGGAAGCTTGGAAATAATTGGAGATCAAGTTGCAAGGTTTCTCAAGTCTTATCTTCATTCAACAAGTTAAAATATCACCTAAAAGTCACTTTTAGGCCTGACAATTAGAGTTTCAAAAGTGGACACCTGTAGGAAACTAAAGTGCAAACCTAGGGCATCTGTTTCCACTTCTGAATTTTTAGAGATTCAGAAGTGGACTAAGTCACCACCTTGGGTGACTTAGTCACACTGAACCTTATTTTTTAGTAATTTCTATAGATCTGGATACCCATTTAGCAGATTCTCGTTCTGGCAAAATTTCCCAAAACTACGACTAAGTCACCCAAACTAGCCTAAGTGTCCTTGTTGACTTTTGCATCAGTTTTATTAGGATTCCAGACCTTCATGCCATCCATTTTCAGTCTCAAGGTGAACACATTCTATTTCACAACTTTCTATTTAGTTTTGTTTGCATTTCTAGGTCATTTATTGCATGTTTTCATATCACAATGTGTTTTCCAGAACTTTTTATTTCTTAAGTCTCACAATAATAATCATCTTTACTTTTAAGTTTATTGCACTTATGACATTAAATTTAGAGACATTTCATCCCTCATTGCATTAATCTTGAGTGTAGACATTAGCATTTTGGCCCATCTCTCTCCTTTTAGGTGAAAAACTCTAAAAGAGTTAGAGAGAATTAAGGTGTCAAAATAATCATTTACATTTCATTGAACCCAACTTTTAAATCACTTCTTTTCTGATTTTGGAGTCCATCATCATCCTAGGATTAACTTGCATGAACACTGCATTAAGATTTGCATTGTTTTGCATTCTAGGGTTTCAAAAGCTTGCATTAGTGAAAAGCTCATTATTGCATATAATTTCATTGAGAATTTCTGAAATTCTACATCTCCATCTTAGGTTACATCATACAAACTCAAAAACATCAAAATCCATTGAAAATTCCTCAAAATTTTGAAAAAACCCTAATTGGGACTAATTCACCACTCTGGGCGACTTAGTCCTAGTCTTGATTTTTCACTATTTGATACAATGTCAGAAACCTTTTTTTTGCTTCCTAAGCCTCCTAGTATCATATACTATAAGTCTAAAAAGTTTTGGGAACATTTTTTTTATGCATCTAGGTCAAAAACATCATTTATGCAGTCATTTTTGAAATCATATTAATTACGAGCATTTTTGCATCTTAAATCATTGAAAATATCTAAAATTTTGTATTTGCATCTTAGGATTGCATTATACAGTATAGAGACCACCAAAATCCATCAGAAAAATTTGAAAAATCTCAAAAAAGCCCCTATTGGGACTAAGTCGCCACCCTGGGCGACTTAGTCCCTATTCACCCCTAAAACTACCTTTTATAGAGCTAAAAACCTTGTTTTAAAGCTTTTTTTTTCTACCTTCAACTACCCATATCAATTGGTTGAGTTTCTGTAAAATGCATTTCATTAGATCTAGCTTAAAATAGCTCATTTCATGCATTGTTTCATTTTAGATTTTCCTTCCAAACATTTCATCTTTCAGGTTGTTGAATAAGGTAATCAACAAATTACATATTTCACATCTAAAAATTGCATTTAAAAATTTCATTTTGAGTCATTGCATTGCACTCTTCCATGATAGAATTTTTTCTTTCAAGAGATGTGGTTTTAATTTGGTTAAAAATGGATTACATAATTACAACATTCCCTCTTATGAGTTCAATTTTGATTACAACAATGAGATCATTCAGAAACATGTTCAAACTATTGACACAATCCTTATTATTACATTGCCCATTGGCGAGAATGGTAGTGTAGAAATTCATAACAATCATACTTGTTCTTCTCCTAATACCTCTCCTATTAGCGATGAAGGTGTCTTGGTGAAGAAAGATACAAGCATTGAGGGTCTTGATTGTCACTCTCCTCATTCCCCTTTGGAAGATGTTAGAAAAAAAAAAATGAGATCATAGAAACATTTCTAAATTTGACCTTACCTAGCCTCCATAACCATGATCATCAACATTGTCCTCCTAAGATCCCTCCTTGATGCCACAAGGATAGGTTGGTGTTAGAATATGTGCCCAAAGAGTCATGAGAATCTTGACCCTCCCTTCCCTAATGCTCCTACCCTTTGGGACAATCTATTTGACAATCATAGAGGTCCTTCTCTTGATGCCTCCCCCACTTGAGATAATATGGAACAAGAGAATGAGACCTTAGAGACAAAGGATAATGAAATAGAGTCTTCTCCTAATCTCCTCACTATCCATAAACACAGAAAATCCAACCATTGATCATTCCCCTACTTGCAATGAAGTCCCTTTTAGAAGAACCAACCTTTGAATGTGAAGAACCTTTGATTAGTAATTCTCCTAAAAAATCTTCTCCCAGGGAGAATATCATGGTTCTAGCAAATGGTAAGCATAGTAATATGTCTTCCTTAGATAAAGCGGTGATTCTAGATTGCCCTTTATTAGAGATACATCAAACCAAGACTATTGAGGTTATGAATGCGCAAGTGTCCATTAGATCCCCCTCACTCAATGGACCTTATACATACCCCATGAGACATCCTAAGAATCCTCTTATTCTCTACCCACCTTCACACAAACAATAAACCAAAACCAAACTTGAACTCACCCTTTACCCACCATCACATAAACATCCACCTCCAACTACACCCGAGTTTACTCTTTACCCACCTAATCATTATGTTTTTTCTCACACACATTACACTCACAACAATCCGCGACCACCACAACCAACCCTGACACCATTACCTTTGCCTAATCCCATCTTACCTAGTGCTCTTCACCTAAATTCACACCTTAGGGAGTATGATCTCGTCGAACAACTTAAGAATACTCCCGCAAAGATATCCCTTTGGGACCTTCTTTAGAATTCACCTACCTATCACACTATGCTCCAAACGGCCTTACAAAAAATTCATATCCCTTCTAATGTGCAACCACATGATATAGCAACCATAATTCATGGATTGAATGCTGAAATTGTTTTCCACCAAAGTGACATCCCTCCTTTGGAAGTGCAAAAAAAAAATGATTCTTTCATGTTCATATCTCAATACAAAACAAAAGGGATAAAGCGAACCCTTATTGACTTTGGATCAGGAGTTAATGTGTGTAGTTTGATCCTTCTATATAGGTTTGGAATTGATCAATCCAACATTCAACCTGATTCTTTATCTATTAAGGGATTTGACAATATTGAAAAAAAACCACTTGATGTGATCATTATACCTCTTATAGCTGGAGTGGCCACATTGAATACACCAATCCATGTTATTTCTCATAAAATTTCATGTAATCTTATCTTAGGTAGACCATGGATTCATGCAATGAATGGTGTGCCTTCCACTCTTCATCAAAAAATGAAATACATTTACAAAAAAAAAGTATAAACCCTTGATGCTAATCCTGAGCCTTATAGTGTCTTACAACTTGAGAAAAAAAAAATCCCTTGAACACATCAACATCCATTACACACATGGAACCCATACAACCAAAAAATAAAGAACAACACTCAAAGGTATTAGGCAATTATTGGGGTTCCTTTGAATTCACACCACTGCTCATGAATGACTACAAGATCATAAACAAAGATTCAACTAAGGGAAACAAAAAAATTGTCATAACAACACAAAACTCAGACAACCCTTCGAAAGCATCCACCTCAACCACTTTAGACCAGACACAACAAATTAGACAACAAAATTTGATAACTTAATAATGAAACAACCACCAATCCACAAGTAATGAAAAGCTTTATGGACAAGGTCATGAACTTATGAAACAACTCGCTACAGTGGAAAAGATGTGGTGCTAATGAACAAGGTATCTGCAACCCTATAGATCCTCTCACACAACAAACAACTCATGGTCTTGGTTATTGTCCTTTGATAGAAATCACCAAGCCTTCACTCAACATCAACACTATTACAAAACATCCTTCTATGACAATAGACACTAGTGGTCTTGAAATTCATCCTTTACCAAACATGAAACAAAAAATATCTTCGCTTAATGTCAATGTCATCTTGCAAAACACTAGTAATTTGAATTCATTAGATTTTACACCCTCCTATAAAGGAGATCCCAAAATCACACATATAAAGAGTCTTGCATAGATATGACATCTTGTACATATAAGCAGGAGATATCTTTCACATAATATAAGAATATCTACCATTGATCAAGAGGGTATCTTGTCAAGACTTCTCAAAGATCGCTTGATCACCCTTCCTCCAAGAACTCCAAAGAAATTCTATTACAAGACTTCAATTTGTGCATACCATAGAGTTTATGTTCATTCCACTAATGAATGTAAGTCTTTGAGTCATCAAATCCAACATTTTAAGGAGTTTGGTGTTCTTCCTTATATGGGGGCACCCCATTCCTCTAATTGATATTGATCTTCACTCTAGCATGTATTTCATTTTGGGTCACCTTTGTCCTTCACTAAGTGGGGACAAGGGGTTAGGTAGCCTTTTCCTTGTATGTTACTTGTCGTTGCCTCTTTTGGCTAACCGTTAAACTTTCATGAACATATAGGAGCAAGCTTGGGATGTGGATGACATGCCTTAAGTTGGCTCGCATGTGACATACTACCCTTTTTCATGATCTAGCTTCTTGAAAACATATGACTTGGTATAGAACTTTCCGAGTAAGCTCTCATGTCTCTCTTCTTCTACTTTAGAACAGTTGCTTATAGTACTGATGTTTGTAACCACTTTAAAGTGGGGGCATACATTGACACTCACATTTCATTGTACAATTTTATTTTTTGGCAATTCTGCTTTTGGAAGCATTAGGTATGACATTACCCAAGATGAGATCTTGCACTTTTCCCTCTCTTGGAAACAAGATGAGATCATTTGTCTTTTCCCTCTCTTAGAAACATTTAGCATGATGTCCCTAAGACAAGACTGTGACTAACTAAGAAAAAATCCCTTGCACTATTTTACCCTTCACAAACTCAGTTACATGGCCACCTTGCATAACCATGGTACTATCCTATTTTTCTATGAGTGTCAAGCATGTACAAAGTTTTTATACCTTGAATAGAGCTCAAGATCATTTTTGTGCCACCTTATCAAAGTTATCGAGCTATAAATTTGGTATGGTTAAATGGGAAGCCCAACTGGCACGACTTTCCAAAGCCACCTATGTGTGTGTGAGTTCATACCAACCAAGCTGATGTTTCTCAATTTCGTAATTTCTCACCCTCGGAACAACTAGAAGTTTTGGCCCCAGAGTGAGTATACTTTGACCTTCTCACCTAGACTCCATTAAATAAAGAAGCTATTGCCGCCCAAAGTGAGTAGACATTTTCAAACAATCATCCTAGATCTAATCAACAACACTCTAGAAAAATGGTCAAGGTCATAACTCATCACCATCTTATTTTCAAGTCAAGCAAGCTAGGCTTTTATCATTGCAAGTCATTAAGATAGCTTCCAAAGACATTCAAGGGTAGAATCTTCATGTTTTGCTGTAGAAATTCAAGATCAAACATCATGGTAAGGTAATAAACTTCATTATTGCATGTTTCATTACATTCTTTCATCATCATTTTCATTTAATTACCTAAAAGGGTTTGACCAAGGAAAACCTCATGCCCCAACATTCAAATTTATTTTTCTTCTTGTGTGTTTGCATATTTAGGACTCTTGGAAGCTTGGAAATCATTGGAGATCAAGTTTCAACGTTTCTCAAGTCTTCTCTTCATTCAAAAAGTTAAAATATCACCTAAAAGTCACTTTCAGGCCCAAAAATTAGAGTTTCAGAAGAGGACACCTATAGGAAACCGAAGTGCAGACCTAGGGCATCTGTTTCCACTTTCAAATTTTTAGAGATTCAAAACTGGACTAAGTCACCACCTTAGGAAAATTAGTCCCACTGAACCTAATTTTCAGTGATTTCTATAGATCCAGATACCCATTTGGTAGATTCCCATTCTAGCAAAATTTCTCGAAACTAGGACTAATTCGCCCAAGCTAGCCTCAGTGCCGTAGTTGACTTCTGTATTAGTTTTATTAGGATTCTAGACCTTCAATCCATTCATTTTCAGCCTCCAAGTGCATGCATTCTATTTCATAACTTTCTATTTACTTTTGTTTGCATTTCTAGGTCATTTATTGCATGTTTGGATATCACAATGTGTTTTCAAACACTTTGTATTTCTTAAGTCTCACATTAATAATCATCTTTCTTTTTCAGTTTATTGCACCTAAGAAATTACATTTAGACACATTTCCTCTCTCATTGCATTAATCTTGAGTGTATACATTAGCATTTTGGCCCATCTCTCTCTTTTTAGGTGAAAAACCCTAGAAGAGTTAGAGAGCATATGGTTTGCTAAAATCATTGTTTACACCAAGGAAAAGGGGAAAGAAGATAACATAAATTGAAATTAAAATAATATGGTGATGCACCTAAACATTAACTAGGACCTGTAAAACAACTCAAACACACAATTCAATCAAAGGAAAATCTTAACATACACAACTCCATATTGATATGTTTCTTGCATAAATATTTCATAAGAAGGTTTTAATGCATGCCTACACCTAGAAGGAAATATTTTTTCACAACTAGAACCATGTGCATTTTAACACAGCTTATAACCTACAACATACATAGTATTCTACAAATGGGTTAACCATGAGACAAAAATACAAGGAATTAGATGATTTCACAAGTAGTTTCATCAATCAAACACATGCATACAATAGAACAGAAAAACTAAGAAGGAAAAATAACTTAATTGAATTGATATCCAAGGTATCCACTGTTATACATGTCAAAAGAGTTACAAAACACTATCTTTTTCTCCAAGGACTCCAAAAAGTCACAAAGCAGAAAAAATAATAAGTTAGAACTAACTTCACAAATGAATAGTGAAGTGACCATGTCCATCCTCTCTCCAAAATCCACCAAAATAGGACCTAGAACCTTTTTGGTCATATGCACAATAAATCCAAAAATATACCTACTATATCTCCTCCAAGAAGGCTCCAAAGTGCTGAAAAGGTCAACCTTGACCATGTTCTTCATGAAGGCATGAGAAACTAACTCCCATATCCCCTCATTCCCTCCAAAAAGGTGAGTAAACTGCCCTACATCTTCTCTCTTTGTTGCTCGACTGCTTCAACCATCCCCTAGATATTTGCAAAAGCATCAAAGCTTAACTATATCCCTTTAAAGAATTTACATTACATGATTTTGCATTAAAGTAAAACTTGACTAAGTGATTTATAACATCACTTAGGTGTTTTACAATTAAAAGGTGGATGCAAAATAACACCCATAGCTCAGTTCATGTGGGAAATCAAAAGAAAAATTTCTAAGTTCCAAAGGACTCCTAAGCTTTGCATATACAAGGGAACATACAATACTCACTAGGGCATGAAAACCCATGGGAATATTAGTTTCATTTGCAAAAAATAAAATGAAAAGGAAAAAATTCCTTAGTCACTTGTCAGCATAAACTTTGGGTAAAAACCCTAGCAACAAAAATGATGCAAATTATTTGCAAAGGCATTCATTTGTAACATCGAGCTTCAAGAGTTTTCTACCCACCAACATAGAGTTTCTTCCATGAATTCTCTTGCACTCTCATGGCAGATTTTGAAGGAATTTTCACACATAATACTTGAGAAAAACTGAAAAACTAAACTCAGGTAAGCTTTTTGCATGAAAATTTATGTATTTCTTTTGGCATTTCTGTAGAATACAAGCTCATTTTGAGCTTACTATGCAAAAATATGAATGTATTGTTTTCCTATGTTTCATTGTACATTCCATGCATTTTTTATTGGCACTTTTGGCATTTTCATACTATGACTATGAGTCTCTGCAGAAGATATAGAAAAATTCCCATCCTTCATAGTCGTGGCTCATCTATTTGTAGGTGTTTGGTTTCCTTTTGCTTAACTATGGCCGACTCTCTTCCATCTTTTTCTTTCCACATACCTTGAGGAGTTTTTAGTTTCTTTATATTTGAAAATTTTGGAGTGCATTTTCAATAGGACACAACTTGATCCTTGGGCTTTTCATTTTCTCAGAATACTTGGTTTCTAGGTCTTCTTTCATCTTTTTGCAAACACTAGTGATTCTCCTCATTCTTTTCTATTGATCTTTAAACAATGGGAATCTTGTTTTCCTTGTGATGCCAAGTAGTAGCAGTGAGCAGTGTCATAATCACCTTTCCTATGATAATATTGTGCAAGATTATAGTATGAATGATCTCAGTCAGCTAACTATTCCACAAGAAAATGTTTCCCTTTAAAGAAAAGAATGGTTTGCAAAATAATTCAATACCCTTTTACAATATGGGTATAATTCAAAGACTCTATACATCTTTTCCATTCCTTCATGAATACTACCCTTTTTGCTAACTTGCAAGTCCAAGGGTCACCCAAGCTTCAATATCTTCAGGAACACTTTCAAATGCTTGTTTTGGCTTTCTTAAATTGCCAAAGTTTGTAGCAGCACAAGCCTAAACCAAGTCTTACTGTATGGAATTCATGATTTTGACTACCCCACTCAATAGAAAATACTACTGTCACTTGGAGTTGTAGGCTATCTTTACTAATGACTGCCAAAAAAAATTATTAACTATATTTTTTATGTCTTTGCAAGTTACATTGCTCACTGTTCTTGCACCTAAAGTTTCTTTTGACACAAATAATCTAGGACAATTACTTTATACTTGTTGAAATCATTTTCTTTTCATGTTCTTTTATGATGTAGAGTATATACATTCATGCCGATGGCTTGATGTATAATACTCATCATGCATCTAATCCATTCCCAATCCTAGGTAGCTTCATTACCTTGCTTAAATCTCCCTTCATTTGAACACACTAACACTATGATGCAGTATTGGTAATCTAGGTTTTCCTCCTATCCTAAACCCTTTGCATGAGGTTTCTTTTACATACCTTCTTGGCCACTAAACTCTACCATATTTTGTCATTGACTAGACCATATACAATTGTCTATCCTCATGACAGTGTCTACCTATTTGCATTTTCTCCATTTTCTTCATGCACAATGACCTCTATCCTTAGCCTTCATGACTGTGCATGTGCAATAGGGAATAATTTTCAGAGACTACCCTTCATCATATATAGCCTCTTATAATAGTCATATAAATGATGCATAGATTACTATGATTATGATTGTTTCTATCTCCTATTATGATTCCACTGAACAATTGATTGCCATTTATGATAACGACTTTAACCAACTCACTGTCATGAGTGATGGGCACTTGCTCAATGTTGGTAAGTGAGATAAATTTACACTCTTATCCCTCTTAAAAACTAAGAGGGCAGCATGTTGAGCTCAACCCTTGTGGGAGACCATTTTACTCCACATGTTGGGATCTCAATTGAAAACAATTCAGCAATGAAAGATTTCACCTATACCTACATAGTGAACAAACATGTTAGATAAAACAAAGCACATGATAGATGTTTATGATAACCTTTCTATTTTCCTGGACATCTGTGATATGTAGAATATTTCAATGCTTTATGAGGATTAGGCTATATGTTTGTAGGTGTTGCACATGTAAAGATTGGTGATCTCGAGCTCTAACAAAATTTTCCTCACACATGCAGACAACCTTGGAGAACTGGAGGTTGGACAAGCAAGAGGGGTTGAATTAGATGCAACAGTTCAAATTAGCTAGGATTCCTCATTCAAGAAATGATGAATCCCCTTTCTTTCCATACGCAGTTTTTTTGCTTTTTGTATCTTCAAATGTATAGCTTATTCTTATATTGTATTAAAGTAGTTAGTCCCACAACTAATGTGGGACACCATACATTTATGATTATGGATGCTTAAAAAGTAACCCTTCTACTTTTTTGTCTCATTTGGGCCCTCCTTGCTATTTTGGCTTAATTGTGCCTTGATTTAATGTTGTAATGTGGATAACACATTCACATTAGGTCTTGGGCCCTTGTGAACTAAAAATAACTCAAATGGTACCATACTTCAGTGTTGTAACATACTTCCACACTTTTCTAGGGTCTTGTTAATGTATTTCACCTAAATAACCTCTTTTTTATCATTTACCAAGCCTTATTTCAAAGTGTTGTAACAAACTTTCACACTTTTCTAGGCTTGTCAATAATAATTGGGATTTCTTATGCTTTAAATTGCACCATTTTTCAACTACAAGCATTACTTATGAGTATAATTTAGAATAAACATGTTATACATCATTTAAAACATTTAAATCCTAAAACCAATCTCAAATGCCTAAGGTGGGACCCATTCGCCATTTTGGGCGAATGGGTCCCCTTAGGTGGGACCCATTCACCCAGAGTGGCGAATGAGTCCCCTTTGGCTCAAAATTCAAAGTCAATTCAAATTTCTGGTGGTTTTTTTGTTTTCTAAGATCTAAGGTCAGCCTGTGATGATGTATTTTCAAGAATTATTGCATAATCAAGTATAAATATAATATTTTTCTACACATTTCACCCTCAATCAATCAATCTAACAAGCAATCAAGTGACCTAGCATTCAAGCATTTTGTTTACAAGAGAATTCAAGCACTTTGGAGCCATCACATACATGTTTGTGGCATTCTACTTCAAGGGTTTGGTGAGTTGTAGCATTTTATTTGTTCATTCATCATTCTCTTTCCATATTTCATTTTCATTTCAAGGGTTTAATTACCAACAAGGGGTTTGACCAAGGAAAATCCCTATTCACTAACCATACAAAAAAATTTCCTTCTCTTTGCATGTGATTTTTAGGGTTAGGTTGCATATTTATCAAAGAGAAAGATTGGAAAAGTTTCCATCAAGTTTTCAAAGCCATTCAAAGTTGTCAAAGTCTTAAAGGAAGCTTGGAGAAAACCTACAGATTGAATTCTATAGTTTTAGGCCAGGATTTGAATCAAGAATAGAGAAGCAGAACGAGAGCTACAGTTTCCTATTTTTAATTTCTAGAAATCCAAAGGTGGAATTATTTTCCATTAGTGGAAAATGAGCCCCACTGCCCAGGCCTAAAGATGAATTTTACAAATTTGAGTACCCTTTTGTCTGAAATTTGTTTCGACACAGTTTTCCTGAAATTGGACTAAGTCACCCAGCTTGGCGTATGAGTCCCAGTTGGCATCAACAGTGAATTATTTAGGATTCTAGAGCTCCTTTCCATCTCTCTCCAGTATCTAGGTGAAAACTTTCAATTTAATAAGTTTATGTTACATTCTACTTGCATTTCTAGGTCTTTTTGCATATCACATTGTGTTTTCAAAGATCTTGCAATTTCCAAGTTTAAACTTGGTGGTGAACCCATATCTTTTCTTCATTAATCTTCAAGGATATCTTATAGTCATATCTCTCACATCCTTCATTGGGTTGAGATCTCTAACATATCCTTGAATGTGAGTATTGTGAAATAAGATCCCTCTTCCCTTCTTCCCCTTTTGTGTGAACAAGGAAGTTGTGCATCCATTTCCAGTGACAACAATGATTATCAATAAATAAAACTTTTATGCAAATTTTTTTCTCTCTCGTCTATATTGTATACATTTTCATAATGTAATGCAGTCTATTTGATAATTTATTTTATGCATATGGATATAACATAGCAGACTTTAATGTATACCTTTCAATTCACTTTGTAAAACAAATATAGCTCTACCTGATTGAGTTGGAAGAGAAATCAGGTGACAATTTTGGTGACATTTGCTATATGTTTTCCTTCTAAACATCATGACTAGTTGTCTGAGCTTATCCATTGGGTACAAAATAAATAGGAAATTTGACATGACTTGAAAAATAGTCTTGTATACTACTGCAACTCATCATAACAATGCTTGACACCTTGAAAACTTATTCCAACCACCAAAAATTTAGATCAAAACTACTAAACTATGCAGAACATCACTTCAAGGAAAAATACTACTTAAAAAACCTTACTCTAACCTACTCTAACTAGCAAAGAAGCTAGTCAAACAAACCCATTAACTAGCTTGTTAAAATAACTACCCCTCTTGACCAACAAAGGATGCATTATTGCTAAAAGGATATGAAACACAAGTAGATATTCAATAGGATTCTACAATGCTTCATAAATAATTAAATTAAACTCACTTAAGCTTTGATTTTGATCATGACTAATGTTGTCCTAGACTGGACAAGTGAGCTGAATCTAATCACTTTTAGTTGCAACTCTAAATTTAGCTTTTTCTTCGATCACATCATCATGATTGGGTGCAAGCATGACTTGTGGAACTTTGGTGGCCTGCATACTTACTAAAAATCTAATAGGACAACCTCTTGAATGGATAAAACTTGGAATCCCATTGTTTGTTGCTTCACATTCTTCCTATTTTTCATGGTTGTCCTACTTCGCAGTTAAGTTTGGACTAGAGAGAAGACAATCTGAATGGTTAGAAATAGCAGTATTACCTTCACCTTACATAATAACTTGCCATGTTGATTCCTCTTCCATGGTCAATGGAAAATCCTCTTCCACTAGGATAGCTAATAAACCATCAAAGCTTCACTTAAAACTAGGAATTTTGTACTTAGAAACATCTTCATTCAAAGGATGATTCACTATTACAGGAAGAGTTGAACTGAAAGGGGTTGACTGGGTTTCATACCTTTGTGCCTCTATATCCTACCGATACTGAATATAAGCTTGATTAGCAAGATCCTCCTACTGCAAATCAAATTCTTGCTGCTTCTTGAATTCAACAAAAATCTTCTTCATGTATAGTGTCACATTTTTCATGTCACTAATACTATTAATATTTTCCATTAGATCTAGCAAATTCCTACAAGGGTCTTCTTGAGGCTAATTATGTGAATAATCTTGTTGGTTGGCAACAAAAAACTCATGTTGGGACTGATTTTGAGCATATGAAGGTTTCCATGAGACTTGAGGAGGGGTGGGAGGGTGGAAAACTTGATAATTTTGTTGGTAGCTTGCTACCATAGGGTCATTTGGAATAAAACCAACAAGTTGTTATGTAGGTTAAGAGGGCATATATGAAGGATTTTCATGGAATGAAAGTGAAAAAATATATTGACCATGAAAATTGGACATATTAAAGCATTCAAAAACTAGAAAAGTTCTTGGAAATATTTTTTAAATTAAAGCAAACAAATTTTCCTTCTTTATGAACTGAACATATCAACACCTAGTTTTCTTCAACTAGTAGATTTTGATCTTAGAGTCGCTAGATATGTAGATTTTAGCCTCTTAAAGGTTTTAAAATTGTTGGTTGCATATCAAACCAGCAATAACATGTAATTTCTTGAATTGTCCTAACTCGAAAAATCCCACTGGGCATACCAAACACTATTGTCTCTCAAAGTTGCACCCTCGCTAAGTCAAAGAACTTAGCACTTTGGAGGAACATGGGAACATTCTAAGGATGTGGGTTACCTGAAGTTGGAATGGACCTCCAAAGAAGGTTGGCTCCTAAATGGTAATCACCTAAAATAATCTAATTATTTTCCAAGGGAAAGGGGAAAGAAGATAACATTGAAACATAGAAAATAGGGTACTCTATTTTCGCTTCTACGGTTTTGGACCTAAAAAGAGAGGTTATTTTCAATCTTTCACTCAAGAACAAATCCTTGAGATTTCAATGCAAAGGAGATTGAAATATGACAAAGGGAGAGTTATAGGGAAAAATTAACAACAAATGAGGTTTCATGACCAAGTGTAAACTTGGAAAAGACAAAATGTTTGAAAACACAATGTGATGCAAAAAAATGCTAAATGACCTAAAAAATCCCTAGAAATGTAAATAAAGCGGAATAGAAAAGTAAAGATGTGAATGGTGTGCACATGGAAACCTTGAAGGGACTAGAAATAGCTCTGAAATTTTGAAAATGCTGATTTTTAAGCCTAGTGGGACTCATTCGCCATTCTGGGTGAATTAGTCCTGATTCTAGAAAACTGCACCAGAGCCTGTTTTAGCCAAATGGGTATCCAAATCCGTAAAAATCTCTAAAAAATAGGTATAGTGGGACTCATTTGTCACTAATGGAAAATGAGTACACTTTGACTTTTCTAAAAAATCAGAAGTGGAATCTATAGCTCTCGGTCTGCTCTTTCTGTTCCTGCATGTGTCGAGATCCGAAACCTTGATTTTCGGGGTTGTAAGTGACTTTCTATGAATATTTTGACCTTTCCAATAGTGAGATGACTCCAAAAAAATTTAAATCTAATCTTCAATGATATCCATGCCTTTCAAATCACCTAGATCTACAATCACACAAAGAAAGACAAAAAATGTTAATTGTTAGACGATAGGGGTTTTCCTTGGTCAAACCCTATTTAGGTAATTAAACCAAAATGATGAAGTGAAATAATGAATCATGAATATGAAATAATTCAATTAGAATTCCATGATGATAGACCTTGAATTGTTTCCACAATGGATGAAGAATTTTCCCTTGAATTCCTAATAAGTGATCTTGAAAACTATCTTGATGTCCTTGTGATGACTTGAAATGCTTAACCCTAGCTTGGTTGACTTGATAACATGAATACCTTATGAAAAAATTATTTGAGGGATTTTTTATATAGGAAAGGCACTCAAATGCTCGCTAATTTTATCCCCAAGGCTGACATTGAAGAAAATTAAACTCAAAACCTAGTTTTTCCCGCTCAAATTCCGAAAATAGCTCAAATGGTACTCATTCACCATCCTAGGAAAATGCATCCCACCTAGATGGGACTCATTCACCCAAAGTGGAAAATTGGTCCCAAAGGGTCCATTTTTCTAGCTAAAATGTTGGGGAATACATAAATTAAGTTCATTTGTTGAACTAGTCGGGTTTTTGATCAAAATATGCCTCGAGATGCACAATATGGGGTCATAGGGGCCTATTAAAGATGGTATAAAGGGTGTTTAGGGACTAGGGACACAAATTTCAATGTGAAAGTGTGATTAAATACACTCTACAACATTAGAATGAGAGGTAAATAGCCTATAAAGGCATAAGATCAATGTGAATGTAAAACATTATTCAACACTAGATTAAAATTAGGTTTAATTTACAACCCTTCTAGATTAATGTGCAAATGCAATTAAATACATTTTACAACATTGAATTAAGGGGAAAATAGGTCCATTAGAATTAAATTCTTAATAAAAGTCTAGAAAGTGTGAGTCATTTACAACACTTTACAACACCTTTACAAGACATGCATTTTATTCATTTTGCAAGGGCCGAGACCTAATGTGGATGTGTAAAACACCTCCAACACTAGATCAAGGTGATGTTAAGTCTAATTTATCATTAATTATTCCATATCAAGCAAGAGATACTTTTTTCTATGCTACGTGAAGCCTCCTTTGGTGAGAGGATGAACTTGCTTCAAACTCACACTAAATAAGACATTCAAGAGGGTCCAATAGGTACCAATACATATGGTATAACATATACCAAAAGATGAAGGAGGAAACCAAGCCCCAAGATCAAGCCCCTAGGATTCAAGATCCTAAGTCAAACCAACATAAGTGCAAAAGGACATGCACAAGGTGAAAGATTTGCAACAACTCAAGATACACAATCATGCAATGGCAATAACTTAGAAGAGAAGTACAAATGAGAAAAAATTTTTCCAACATGATGTGGATCAGATCTAGATTGCTTGTCCAAAAATTCATACTCACTCTGAGGCAACAAAACTCTTAGTTGTCTATTGGGTGAGAAGTCCTAAAAGGTGAGAAACATATACTCATGGATGGTATGCACTCACACACATGTAAGTGGCTATGGGGAAAGTCAGGCCTCAGAATGGGATTCCTGCTCAAACCATACCAAAGTTATAACTCCTGATCACTTTGATAAGGTGCCACACAAAAATGGTTTTTGAGCTCTATGAGGCAAGAAAAACATTGTATGCTTAAAACTCATAGATATTGTAAATACAAAATAATGCAAGGAATGTTCAAAGGGATTTTGCTTAGTTCGTGCAAGGTCTCTTTTTAGGGAAAATTGTTCTTAAGATCTCCAAGAGAGGACAAATACAAGGTCTCATCTTAGGGAACATTTTATTTAATGTTTCCAAGAGAGGAATAGAAGTCAAAATAAATATCCATTTCTTGGAGAGGAAATCAAACTTAATAACACCCAAGAAAGGATGTATACATAAGAAGAAAGAAATATGAGAATGAAATATGGTGTAGTCTTACTTCAAAGCCCGGTTTGCTAACTTATTATTACTATTAAAGGGAAATTTCTTTAAAGTTGGAAAGAGACACAAAAGGTGTATTAGGAAAGCCCTTGCCAAGTCATATGTTTCTAATAAGCTACATCGTGAAAAGGTAGTATGTCATGTGATCAACTTAGGCATAATAGATCCACATTCCAATCTTGATCTTTATGTTTTATTGAAAGGTTATGACTAGCTGAAAATTGACAATGACAAGTGACATATAGGGGACAAGGTTATCTAACTATGGCCCCACTTGGGTGCAAGAAAAGGGTGAGCCCAAATGATTGATAAGATGCATGGTAGAGTGAAAATTAGTATCAATTAGAGGAATTAGGTGCCCCCACATAAGGGAGAGCTCCAAACTCCTTAAGATGTTGGTTTTTACTACTCAAAGCCTTACATTCCTTAGTAGAATGGCCATGAACTCTATGATATGCACAAAATGACTTTTTTAATAAAATTTATTTCAAGTTCTTGGAGGAAGAGATATCAAGTGATGTTGAAGGAGTCTTGACAGGATACTATATTGATCAATGGTAGAAAGTGTTCATGTGGTTTGCAACAAAGATACCTCTTGCTTAGTACAAGATGTCATACCTACGCAAGACTCTTTAGATTGAAATATTTTTTTCTCTCCTTTATAGGAGGGTGTAAAATCTAACAAACTCAAATCATTGGTGTTTTGCAATATTACATTGACATTAAGCGAAAATCTCTTTGTTTGTTTCATTTCTTGCAAAGGATAACTTTTGAGACCACTAGTGTTTATTAGTTCAGGATGCACGACTATTAAATTCGTCTTAGAAGGATGTTTTGTAATAGTGTTGATATTAAGTGAAGGTTTGTTTATTTCTATCAAAGGACAATAACCAAGACCATGACTCATTTCTTGCGTGTTAGGCTCTATAGGGTTGCAAATACCTTGTTCTCTAGCACCACATCCTTTTCCACTATAGCCAAATTGTTTCATAGGTTCATAACCTTTTCCATAAAGATTTTTCATTACTTTTGGATCTGGGATTGTTCATGATTAAGTTCATCAAATTTTGTTGTTTTATCTATTGTCTTTTGTTCTAAAGTGGATGAAGTGGATGGTTTTGAAGGGTCTTCTAAATTTTGTGTTGACATTATCGCTTTCTCTTTTCCCTTTTTAGAGTCTTTGTGTATGATCTTGTATTCGCCCATGAATGTATTTTTGAAATCTAAGAAACCCCAATCATCTTCTGATAGCTTTGTAACTTGCTCAATATGTTTTTCTTTGTCTTTTTCTTGCACAGGTTCCACTTGTGTAGTTGGTGTTAATGTTGCCAAAGAATTTTCCTTGTTTTTCTCAATGTTCAAACAACTGTTTGGGTCAGGGTCAGCTTCAAGTGTGTACACTTTGTTATTGTAGATGTATTTCATTTTACAATGAAGAGTAGAAGGCACCCCATTCATTGCATGAATCCATGGTCTTCCGAAAAGAAGATTACATGAAATTTCATGAGGTATAACATGAATTTGTGTTTCCAATATGGCCTTCCCAACTGTAGTAGGTAAAGTACTCACACTAAGTGGTTTTTTTTTAACATTGTCAAGTCCCTTAATAGATAAAGAATTAGGTTGAATATTTGATTTATCAACACCAAGCCTATCCATAAGGCTAGCACTACACACATTAATAGCAGAGTTGGTATTTACAAGATTTCTCTTTATCCCTTTTCTTCTGTATTGAGATATTATTATGAAAGCTTCATTTTATTTTTGCACTTCGAAAGGGGGGAGTTCACTTTGGTGGAAAACAATGCCAATAGTTATTCCTTGGATCATGGCTACTATGTCATTCAGTTGCGCATTGGAGGGGATAGGAACTTCTTGTAAGGCATTTTGAATCATGTTGTTGTAGTGAGGGGAGGCTTGAATAAGGTCCCACTATGATATCTTAGAAGGAGTATTCTTTTGTTGTTCAACAAGGTTTTAATCCTTTCCACTTTGTGAAGTTAAACGTGGAGCACTTGGAAAAATGGGATTAGGCAAAGGGAGGGATGTTGAAGTTGTTTGTGTTATGGTGCAAGGGCACCATGTTCATCATTTTTGAAAACATGGTCTAGTAAGGTCTTTGATAGGTTGGTTTAGGGTGTTGAGTCTTATTTTGATTCCAATAAGGTCATAATAGACCTTTCTAAATGTAATTTGGGTCATTTGGTTGGTTTAGGGGCTCATTGTGCAAACTTGCTAATCTTGTAAAATGTTGTCATGTTGAAAAAGTGTAAAAATGCAAGATTAGGAATACCAACAGTCATGGGAGTTTAAAACTTAGTCTGGTTGGTTTTGTTAGTTTGTTTTTAAGAGGGAAAATTTTAAATATACTAGATATCTTGATGTAAACTCTCTCTAGGAATTTTTGGTGAAAAAATCAATCAAAAAACTCTCATTTTTTTGTGTATTAACTGGTAATTTGCTGCTCTCTAGACCTCTATGATTTCGTACAATGACATATTGCTTTAAAATTGTTGATTTAGATAGAGGATTGAATTATCTTCCTTTTGGACTTGACCTGGAGGAATTTCTTGGGGTTTAAGGGATTTTATTGACATTTTACTATAGGTGGGTATGTAACTTAGAAAATTGTGGTTTGAGAGTGTAAAATGGGTATTGAGGCCATTCCACTAGGTGAATATTGAAAATACTTGGTGGAATGGCATAAAAGAACATAGGATTATTTTTTTGTGAGGTTTCCAATAGTAGGGGAGGCTATTAGAGGGCTTTGGAGTGATGCCCTAGGGTGAAATATGCATGTTTTGAGCCAAATTTGATGGTTAAGAATGGTAGTTTGATGAGACAACATTGGTAAACTGTGGGAGTGAGTTTGTAAAGAATAAGAAAAAATATTTAGGTGTGTTGAAAGTGTTTTTAGGGTGAAACAAAGCTAGAAGTATTGGGTTTCAATAAACCCCATTGAGTATGCCTAGAATGGCCTAAAACAAGAGTTTTATGTTTTGATGAATAGAAAGTGCTTCTTTGATTAAAATTTATAGATTCTATGGTTTTGGAGTCTGGTAAGCGATTGTCAATAGGAATTTAGGGTTGGAAAGGTGTTTGAGTGGATGTTGCTATGGAAAAGAGGGCTAATTCAACCCCTATTCATCATACTAGTCTAATTTAATAGGTGTTGTTCCAAAATAAGTATATGAGGTTTTGAGATATGTCAAACAAGAGGATAATGGGTGTCTAAAACACCATATTTTTTTTGGTTTAAGGTGTATTTTGAAAGTTGTGGACAAAAAGCTTTGTTTGTAATGCTACAAGGTGATTGTGAAGGAATTATGAAAAGTTGTTGAGTTGGGGTT